>CM059451.1:22462123-22704841 GCA_030390025.1 Squalus acanthias
CCCCCCCCCCCCCCCCCCCCCCCCCCCCCCCCCCCCCCCCCCCCCCCCCCCCCCCCCATCCAATATTTAGTCTAAATACTCTAAGGGGTAGCGGAACAATTTTTATCCTTTTGACGAAGCGTATACAGACTGGATTTCAATCATGTACATCTGGGGTTTATAGATGCCTAAAATTTTGCTGAAAGGAACAGTTACACAAACCAAACCGGTTACAGCGCGGGACACATTGGGTGGCGTGATTTAACTTCCATTTTCTAACATCGTCAACAATGAACTCGGGCATAAAAATACATGAACTAATCCTACTTTATTAACACCTCTATGGTAACGCCGCTACAAGGTTAAACATTGGGAATTATGATAGGTACTTGGGTAGATATTATAAACCATTTAAGTCATTACAGGTAGTTTAAGTGCATTGCCGTATCTCCAGATTGGCTGGCTTTTGCTTTTTAACCGTTGTACTTAGTGTTCCAAGTTCGCCATATGGCTTAGCAAGGTTAGGTTTACAGTGCGCATTCAATGTCACTGATCCATTAACAGCTTCAAATATACAGCTTATACACGTGGGGAGGTGCAATAACATACAAGTCACAGTCCGTTCTTGTTGTCGCCTTTCTTCATTCGTTGCCTTCTCCTAGCTTCATCAAACTTGCTCATGCTTTATCCATTCGCGTTGTATGTTGTTTTCTATCTCTCCTCCGAGACCTGGACTTTTAGATAACCGTATAACACGCATTGCATGCTTGCTTCTGTCGGATGAAATACTTCACCACCTATATTAACCTTCCAACTTCTACTCTTAACTGATGACCTTAGTTTTGAAAGATGTCGGACCCAAACCAGAGAATAAGAAGGGGTTGATGATGTGAGTTATCAATGGACCTGAGAAAAGGAGGGTGGGTGGTCATGAGCTGGCAGGGGACTTCATGGAAGAAATAAGTTTAGGGGTAGAGGAGAGAGACTGGCACAAGGGGTGCCTGATGGGCGAGTGACCAATGGGAGGTTGGTAGGCAGGGAATATATCCTCTATTTGGACCTTGGGGGGAAAAAAACCAGGAATTCCTCACACATTTGGTGTTTTAAAGTGAGGACGGTAGGTGATTGGAGGACCTGATTTGCTGTGGAGAGCTGGAGCTACTTCTGCTCTCCAGGATATCCTTCTGTTATGCCAAATTTGGAAGTGCAAAATTCTGCTTCACCACTAACATGCTGGGCTGGATTTTGTCTTGGGGTCGTGTAATCCGCATTTCGTGTTTTCCCCCCCGACTCCAGATTAATGTGGATGCCTGATGCAATTTTCACTTAATTGGGCAATTGAGTTGCAGCATGTGGGAACCCATGACCTAATTAGTGGTTTCAGACTGAAACCCGCCTCTGATGATGTCATCATTGCTGATTGCCTGCTCTCAGAGATTGTCTGGCTACTGGTGAGAGAGGACCTGTTTGCATTGCTTCTGATGTGAGTGGACCTGGATAAATATGAGAGAGAGACTGACTTGCAGCCGGTAGTCAGCTATCGATTTGTGCTCCCGCCAGGTTTCACTGGAGTGTTTCACACCAGGCGTGCTTCACGTCCGAAAAGGGTTAAACTAGCTACAACGTTTCAAAATAGCATTACAGACCCAATTTAGGGCTTGTTAAGGGCTTTAATGGCCTCTCCCGCCTCCAAGAGGCGGGAGAGAGTCGGGAACCCCGCGACTGATTTTGTCAAAATCGCGTGGAGGCGGGATGGGGTCGGAAACCCCGACCCCGCAAATTTAACCCCCCACACGCCTCCAAACCCGACTCCATGGGTCATTCAAAATCCAGCCCGCTGTATTTGTGTTCCCTAGAATATAGTAAACTTTTTTTTGCAATAGTTTCCTCATTTGGCGGGGTGGAGGGGGGAGAAAGTTAGTTCAAGCCTTTACCTTGCTTTGATGTTCTATATACAAAAAAAAGGATTACTTTCGCTGCTTTGAACATTGTTTTTTTTTCTGGGGTTTTGCGTGCTCGGTAACTTTCCATTGATCCACAGGTGTAGAGGAGGGATGGCTCTTACAAACTGACACATGCTTTGAATGTCAGTCTTGCTGCCGGCCATTAAAAGAAAAAACAAATCCTCTCTGCTCTCAAATGTGGTGCTGTTTTAGCCAGAATGAAGGTAACCTTCTTCCAAGCTGAGTTTTCTCACCAGATTGCTAGCATGCAGCCACACTGGTGCGTGTTGGGAGCTATTTATAGTTGTACTACAACAACAACAATTTGTATTTATATAGCACCTTTTAATGTAGTAAAATGTCCCAAGGAGCTTCACAGGAGTGTCATAAAACAATATTTGACATCGAGCCACAAGGAGATAGTAGGGCACTCCCTCCACCACCGGCGTACCGTGGCTGCAGAGTATACCATCTACAAGATGCACTGCAGCAACTCGCCAAGGCTTCTTCGACAGCACCTCCCAAACCCACGACCTCTACCACATAGGACAAGGGCAGCAGGCGCATGGGAACACCATGGTAACACTTGCAAGTTCCCCTCCAAGTCACACACCATCCTGACTTGGAAATATATTGTCGTTCCTTCATCGTCGCTGGGTCAAAATCCTGGAACTCCCTCCCTAACAGCACTGTGGTAGTACCTTCACCACACGGACTGCAGCGGTTCAAGAAGGCGGCTCACCACCACCTTCTCTAGGGCAATTAGGGATGGGCAATAAATGCTGGCCTTGCCAGCGACGCCCACATCCTAGGAACAAATTAAAAAAGGTAGGTTTTAATCATATAGAATCATAGAATAGTTACAGCCCGTCGAGCCCGTGCCAGCTCTCTGCAAGAGCACTTCAGCTGGTCCCATTCCCCTGCCCTTTCCCCGTAGCCCTGCAAATTATTTTCCTTCAGGTACTTATCCAATTCCCTTTTGAAAGCCACGATTGAGTCTGCCTCCACCACTCTTTCAGGCAGTGCATTCCAGATCCTAACCACTCGCTGCGTAAAAAAGTTTTTCCTCCTGTCACCTTTGGTTCCTTTGCCAATCACCCTAAATCTGTGTCCCCTGGTTCTTGACCATTCCACCAATGGGAATAGTTGCTCTCTATCTACTCTGTCTAGACCCCTCATGATTTTGAACACCTCTATCAAATCTCCTCTCAACCTTCTGCTTTAAGGAGAACAACCCCAGCTTCTCCAGTCTATCCACGTAACTGAAGTCCCTCATCCCTGGAATCATTCTCGCAAATCTTTTCTGCACCCTCTCTAAGGCCTTCACATCCTTCCTAAAGTGTGGTGTCCAGAATTGGGCGCAATACTCCAGTTGAGGCCGAACCAGTGTTTTGCAAAGGTTCATCATAACTTCCTTGCTTTTGTACTCCATACCTCTATATTTATGAAGCCCAGGATCCCGTATGCTTTTTTTAACTGCTTTCTCAACCTGCCCTGCCACCTTCAACAATTTGTGCACATATATCCCCAGGTCTCTCTGTTCATGCACCCCTTTTAGGATTGTACCCTTTAGTTTATATTTCCTCTCCTCGTTCTTCCTACCAAACTGTAGGAGACCAATTCTGGTTCATTGCGGAGTGTCGAAGGAGATGCTACGAGCAGCACCAGGCATACCTTAGGTTGAGATGTGAATCTATTGAAGCTACTACACAAGGCTACCTGCACGCTAAACGCCAAAAGCAGCAGGCTATGACAGCGCTAAGCAACAAGCCGATCAGAACGAAGCTCTGTAGCCCTACCACATCCAGTCGAGAATGGTGGGGGAGAACCAGGCAACTGGTACACCAGGCTCCACGTACATTCCCATCCGCAACCGTGATGGAGCCCAGCATGCGAGTGCAAGAGATGAGGCTAAAGTGTTTGAAAGTGCCGACTGAATTATCTTCTTCGGCCTCCTCCTGCAGTCTCTATCGTCGCAGATATCAAACGTCCAGCCAATTACGTTCATTCCACATGACATTATGAAACTGTTGCGTGCACTGGACATGGAAAGGCAATGGGCTCTGATAATATCCTGGCTGTAGTGCTGTAATCTGTGCACCAGAGCTAGCCATTCCCATAGCCAAGCTGTTCCACTGCAGCTGTGACACTGGCATCTAGTTGGCAATGTGGAAGATTGCCTAGGTATGTCCTATCCAGAAAAAGTAGGATAAATCTAACCCGGCTAATTATCGCCCTATAAGCCTCCTCCCAAAGATCAGAATAGTGATGGAAGGAGTCATTAATGGTGCCATCAAGCAACACCCACTCACCAGTAACTTGCTTACCGATGCTCAGTTCAGCTTATGCCAGAACCACTTGAGTTCAACACCATCCAGGACAGACTAGCTTGCTTAATCGGTGCTTCTGCCACCGGGCTCGCTATCCACCCACTCCAGCTCGCACTGTGGTTGCTGTATATGCGATCTACAGGACGCACGGCAAGCTTACTTTGACAGCAGCTCCCTCCGCTGTGACCTTGAGGGGCAAGAACAGCAAAGTTGTGGGGACACCGTCACCTCCAAGTCACAGCCCATCCTAGCTTGGGCATGTGTCGCCACTCCCTTTATTGTCGCTGTGAATCTGAATCCTGGAATGTCCTACCTCGCACCGTCATCACGAGGACTGCAGTGGTTCAAGGAGAAGACCCACCCCCTCCTCGGGACAGCTGGGGATGGACAATAAATGTGGTCTTGCCAGCGACGCCCACCTCCTGAGAACAACATTAAAAAAACTGGCAACCACGCCTTTTGATTGGCTGAAATAATTAACTAGACTCTCCTGCAACTGCAATTGGAAACCTAACCCATAAAATGGCTCCAAACCGAAATCCTTTCAGCTGTCATTTTTTTCCCCTCCGTAACTGAAATTTCTTGATAACCTAATGACATTCCACAATAATCCAACTATAAAATGGCCCCCTTGCTCCTTTTGAACGCCTTCATTTAATGTTTTTACTTGAAGGCCTCGGTCTTAAAAGCCAGGACTTCGATTTGATGTTGTCCCGAGGGATCACTCTCGGCTGAAGGCCGCTGCTGCAGTCTTGAGCAGTGTGCCTCACTCAGATTCTCTTCGTGCAAGTGGAGCTTGTACAGAAGGATTTCTTTGCATTTTTCAAAATGATTTGAAAATCAGCTGCATGAATTTTTCAGGTCAAGTTTCACATTTGTTACTGATGTTTTATTAGAGAGAGAAATATTAATTACTGTTATAAAGAAAAAGACTTGCATTTATCTAGCGCCTTTCATGACCTCGGGATGTCCCAAAGCACTTTACAGATAATTTATTTTTTTAGTGATGTTGATTGAGGGACAAATATTGGCCAGGGCACCGGGGATAACTCCCATGCTCTTCTTTGAAATAGTGCCATGGGATCTTTTACGCCCACCTGATAGGGTCTCATCCAAAAGACGGCCCCTCCGACAGTGCGGCGCTCCCTCAGTACTGCCCCTCCGACAGTGCGGCGCTCCCTCACTACTGCCCCTCCGACAGTGCGGCGCTCCCTCACTACTGCCCCTCCGACAGTGCGGCGCTCCCTCACTACTGCCCCTCCGACAGTGCGGCGCTCCCTCAGTACCGCCCCTCCGACAGTGCGGCGCTCCCTCAGTACCGCCCCTCCGACAGTGCGGCGCTCCCTCAGTACCGCCCCTCCGACAGTGCGGCGCTCCCTCAGTACCGCCCCTCCGACAGTGCGGCGCTCCCTCAGTAACGCCCTTCCGCAGTGTGGCGCTCCCTCAGTACCGCCCCTCCAACAGTGCGGCGCTCCCTCAGTACTGCCCTCCGACAGTGCAGTGCTCCCTCAGTACTGCCCCTCCGACAGTGCGGCGCTCCCTCAGTACTGCCCTCCAACAGTGCGGCGCTCCCTCAGTACTGCCCTTCCACAGTGCAGCGCTCCCTCAGTACTGCCCTGGAGGGTCAGCCTAGATTTTTGTGCTGAAGTCTCTGGAGTGGGACTTGAACCCACGACCTTCTGACTCAGAGGCGAGGGTGCTGCCCACTGAGCCACAGCTGGCACTCTTCAAGTTATCCTTTTAGATGTTTACTTAGAATTTGAAAACTGTAATTAATATTTTAACACATTTATTCTACTCGTCCTCCTGCCGTAAAATGATCTCTGAACTTTATTCAAAACAAATCAAATTTTGCGTAAATATTTTGCACCAAAGTCTAATTATGGCTTGTTGTGCTTTGTTAACCTGAAAAGCTTTGTTTTCGATCTGAAAGGATGATGGTTTCATGAAGTTGCAAGATAATTGCGGGCAGCTGTTTATGCATTTCAGCTGGAAAGCATTGTAATAATGCACTGTGTGGGCAAAGGAAGGAGGGTCTTGTTTGAGGGCGACTCTGTCTGGGCTACTTCTATGTGTCGGAGTGGCTGGTTTCAGAGCAGGAGAGGGGAGAGTAAAAGGTGCCGTATTAAATCATCACTCGGATGATTGTTCAACATGGATGCTCCTCGAGTGGAGTTGCCAACTCTGGGTGGACCATAATCCGGGCGGTTTCATCACGTGATTCCTGTCTCGTGTATTTTTATCAAATTCAGAAACCCCGCTTCTTTAAAACTCCCGATTTCCGGGAAATTCAAAACAACAATTTGAACGGTTCTTGGGAGTCTAGTTTTCATTTGGCCGGAAGCCATTGCTTTTGCTATGATGACCTAATGGGACGCAGACATCTGCTTTCCGTTTGTCCAGACTTGTTCGTAGTTTGCCCTCGTTAACTATGGGTATTGTGTTCCACGCATGGCCGACTGTTGCTTCGAGTATTCCGCAGGGGGTTTGTACGCACACCGTGCGAACTGATGGAAAGAGGGAAAATCGAAGTCCAGAGATTTCAGAAACTGGTGGGTTGGAAACTTGCCTTGTGTTGGCTGTATCCCCTGCACTGTTTTTATCTTTTCCTTCTATCCTCCCAGTCGTAATACCTGGAAGACTCCATTGCCCTGTTTGTAATGGGCAGCAACTAGAACATCTTTCCAAGTGGGTGTTATCAGTGGCGTGGTGTGTCCTAACGTTGACTATTGACTGACGTTCTGACAGCTGGAAGAGGCCAGTGAACCTCCGCTGTGGTTCATCAGCTGAGTCCAACTGGGGTGGTTTATGACTGATCTGACACTCCAGCATCCTTCTCCCTCCAAAGAGTTCCCACCTACCCATTATGTAGCCTTGTTCAGTTTGTTGAGAGGTTTAGGAATTCCAGAGCTTGGGGCCTAGGTGGCATGGATGCCAGTGGTGGGGCGAAGGGATTGGGGGTGGCACACGAGGCCAGAATCAGAGGGATGCAGTTCTTGGAGGGTTGTAGGACTGGAGTAGGTTCTGGATTGGCTAAGAGGCACAAGAGGGTAGCTGTGGGCTCGTCAAAGGGGGAGTCAAGCTTGGGATGGTGCAGGAGAGTAGTGATGGGTTCCATTAGTATTTACAGCACAGAAAGAGGCCATTCGGCCTCTCTGATCCGTGCCGGTGTCTATGCTCCACACGAGCCTCCTTCCACCCTACTTCCGCTAACCCCATCAGCATATCCTTCTAAGGGTTAGGGATTGGGTCGGCAAAACACTCGAGGGGAGAGTTGAACGATGGAAGGGGAGGTGACAGCGAAGGGGTCAAGAGAAAAAGGTACAAGTAATGAGCACAGAAGATTGGGAGCAGCAGCCGGAGCTGCTTGAGCGAGTCCCATGCAGTCCAGCAAAGGGTGATGGAGGAGCTCTGAAGGATGAGTGGAGTCAGTGGCCACAAGAAACGGGCAGAAAAGCAAAAGGTCATTCGGCAGCATTGGAGCAGGGTGGGGATCAACAGGAACAGATCAGAGCTAGCTCGGTGTAGGGTGAAAAATTCCCAGGAGGAACAGACCAGGTAGTGGAATCGAGGCAGTTCAGCAGAGAATAGTCTCTGTAGAAAGCAGCAACCACAGTGGAGGTCACAGTAAAGCCCAGAACACAGTGGAGAAATGGCCTTCGGTTCAAGGAGAAATCCGATTTCTGTCCAGGACCCAACAGTATCGGAGTGAAGCTGAGAAGCCAGCAGTGCACTGGGGTACAGTCCGGGAGCTCCACAGGTAACGGCAGCAGGTGGGGGCGGGCACTATAGGTTAGAACAGGTTACATTAAAACTGGACGCGATCGAGTGGCAGAGCAGAGCCACGGCAGCCAAGTCTCAGTGGAGTTGAATGGACCAGCATAGTCCTGATGGGACAGGAGTCCAGGAAATCAAAGATGAGCAGAGTTTCAACCATTGCAAAGAGCACAGCAAAAACAGAAGGAGGAGGGTCGGGGGAATACCAAGTTTCTGAAAGGTTTGCAGCTTCTAAAAATGAGTTTCCTATTGGCAGGATGATTTTACATTGAATGTGGCGTGTTTTGTGGTCTGTGCTTGGAGTAAACAGGCTTCTGCCATGTGGAACCCAATTTTATGTTTGTACCAAATCTAAAGCAACAACGCTAAATCATTTGTGTTACTAACGGGCAGAAAACCATCGGCATTGTATCTTTATTGGTGTGCTTCTCACCACCTTTCCTTTATCAGGCTGACACACTCATTTTTATTCCTTTCCTGAAAGCACACTCTCTTGTTAAAGGCAGGAGTTCGGTTTAGCTTACTGCAAGTTCTGAAATGTACATCTGCGCCTTCGGTTGAAGTTGCTTTCTGCCTCACTGCTGTTGGTGAGCTTCTCTGGAGTAATCCACTGCTGGCTCACAGCAGACGTGGGCCTTGGGTACTCGCATGCCATCATGGCTGGAGGGAGCTACAAGAGATGGAGAAATGTTTCTGGTCCGTGTCCTCCTCCAGCAATAGTGGGTCCCTGCTCATTTTATGGAGGTGATGGGGGAGGAGGTGGTTGCTTGGAGCTAGAGCTGAGATACAGTCCAACCCTACTCCCAGGCTCGGAAAAGACACAGATAACAGCCCGCATAGGGAGACCTGCCAGCATGCTGAGGTGGCCGTAAAAAGATTCCCACGGCACTATTTTGAAGAAGAGCAGGGGAGTTCTCCCCGGTGGTCTGGCCAATATTTGTCTCCACCAGCATCGCTTACAAAAGCGGATGATCTTGTGGCGGATCGCCACCTAAAACGGGCATAATCCACTCTTCCGTCTGTGGACAAATTTCCAGCCCCTTCCCTTTAAGGCAGAAGGGGGTGGGGCCTCAGGTTTTACCCAGAGAATTCTGGGAGTTTACCCAGAGAATTCTGGGAGCAGTTTCTCAGACATTTTGTTTTGCCATGCAGTGAATAAAAGCTTCTTGTTTTCCACATATGGATTCAGCCTCCATTCGTGTTTCGCGGCAGCCTCAACATTGGTGACCCCGACGCTCAGAACGTATTCCGAGCACTGCAATGGTCGACACGAACGCAGTTTCTGTGAAACTGCCGGAGTTTTGGGAAAACCAGCCCGAAGCCTGGTTTCTCCAAGCTGAATCTCTCTTCTGGCTGCGAAATATCACCACAGATGGGACGAAGTACGACTATCTCGTCACATCACTCAGTAGCGTCGCAGTTTCCAAGGTTTGGACAACGCTGCAGAACCCACCAGAGGAAGGCAAGTACGCACATCTCAGAACAGCGCTCCTTAAAAAATTTACGGCCTCGGCATATCAGTGAAACTGCCACCTCCTCGACCTTCCAGGCCTCGGTGATGCCTCACCGTCAGACCTCCTCTCCCACATGCTCTCCCTCACCCGGATCCCTCTTCCGCACGCTGTTCATCCGCCAGCTCCCTCTCCGCATCCGCCCAGCGATCGTGGCGTCCGGCCTCACGAACCTGGAAGCCCTGGCCGATGAGGCCGACAAGCTGCTGTCCGCTCACTCCAGCCGCGACGTCACTCCGGACCTGGCAGCCAATGCCTGGGCGCGCCCCTCACCATCCAGCCCGCGGCCACAAGGGCCTGTCACCAGGCCCACGGGGCCTTCACGCCCCACTAACCCGGGCCACTGTTACTACCACGCACGGTTCGGCGCCAGGGCACAACGGTGCACACCTCCCTGCTCTTTCAAGTCCGCCCCCGTTCCAGCCCCCACGATGGCCGTGGGCCACGCGGGCTCCCTGCTGTTCGTCACGGATGACAAAACCGGCCGCCGGTTCCTGTGCGACACTGGGGCACAGCACAGCATCATCCCGGCCTCCTCCCTCGACATCCAAAAGGGCGAACGAGGACCGGCGCTGGCTGCTGCTAACGACTCGGAAATCCGGACGTATGGCACCCGGACAGTCACCCTCGACCTCGCTGGTCACCGCTACCGATGGGAGTTCATCACTGCCAAGGTGCTCTCCCCCCCCATCGGCGCAGATTTCCTGTGTGCCCACGGCTTACTGGTAGACATCCCTCGTCACCGCCTCGTGGACGTGAACACCATGTCCCCCATCCTGGGCGCCATGGCCCCCCGTCAACCCGCCGACATGGCGTCACAGTGCCACGCCCGGGCCACGGATGACTACTCGGCACTCCTGGCCGAATTCCCGGCCCTTACCAATCCGACCTTCTCCGCGGAGGCCGCCAAACACTGGGTGGAACACTTCATCCTCACCACAGGCCCCCCAGTGTACGCCCACGCCTGCAGGCGGGACCCGGCCAAAGTGGAGATCGCGCGGACCGAGTTTGCCACCAAGGAACAGCTCGGCATCATCCGCCGCTCCAACAGTCCCTGGGCCTGCCCACTCCACATCGCCCCCGAACCAGGCGGGGGTTGGCGCCCCTGCGGGGATTACCGCCGCCTCAATGACGCCACCACCCCTGATCGGTACCCCGTGCCGCACATTCAGGACTTCTCGGCTAGACTGGCCGGCCGCTCAGTCTTTTCCAAGGTCGACCTGGTGCGCGGCTACCACCAAGTCCCCGTCCACCCCGCGGACGTCCCCAAGACGGCCGTAATCACCCCCTTCGGCCTGTTTGAGTTCCTGCGGATGCCCTTCGGCCTCAAAAACGCGGCCCAGGCATTCCAACGGCTCATGGACTCGGTCCTTCGGGACCTGAAGTTCCTGTTCGTCTACCTGGACGACATCCTGGTAGCCAGTTCCTCCAAGCAGGAACACCTCGAACACCTTCGCATCCTGTTCGGGCGTCTCAGCGACCACGGGCTCATCCTCAGCCCAGCCAAATGCCAGTTCGGCCTGGACAAGATCGACTTCCTCGGCCACCAGATCACCCATGCTGGGGCCATTCCCCTGCCCACCAAGGTGCAGGCCGTCCAACAATTTCCCCGCCCCACCACCATCAAAGGCCTCCAGGAGTTCCTCGGGATGGTGAATTTCTATAACCGCTTCATCCCCAAAGCGGCGTCCCTCATGAGGCCCCTGTATGAAGCCCTCCGGGGCAGGAGCGGCAAGATGGCGGTCGAATGGACGGCAGATGCGTCCGCCGCCTTCGATTCCACCAAGACCGCGCTCGCCAACGCCACCCTGCTCGCGCACCCACGGCCCAATGCCAGGGTAGCGCTCACCACGGACGCCTCCGACCACGCGGTCGGCGCCGTGTATGAGCAGTGGGTCGACGGCGCCTGGCAACCACTTGCCTTCTTCAGCCGCCAACTACGCCCCCCGGAGGTCAAGTACAGCACCTTCGACCGCGAGCTCCTCGCGCTGTTCCTGGCGGTCCGCCATTTCCGGTTTTTGCTTGAGGGCCACCCCTTCACTGCGTTTGTCGACCACAAGCCCCTGACATTCGCAATGGCAAAGACAACCGACCCCTGGTCCGCCAGGCAGCAGCGCCAGCTCGCGGCAGTGTCCGAGTTCACCACGGACATCCAACACGTCTCCGGCCGAGACAATGTGGTAGCCGACTGCCTCTCCTGCCCCGCCATCCACGCCGCACACCTAGCAGTCGACTACGCTCAACTTGCAGCAGACCAGATCACCGACCCGGATCTGCTCTCCGCACCCACCAACCTACCAGGGCTACGCCTGGCCGACGTCGCCTGTGGCCCGACCGCAGTCACGGTCAAGTGCGACATATCCCTATGTCAACCTCGGCCCGTCGTCCCAGCGTCCTGGCGCCGCCGGATATTCGACATTCTCCACAACCTCTCCCACCCCCGGCGCCCGCGCATCCATCAAATTGGTAGCCAACCGCTTTGTCTGGCGCGGCCTTCGCAAGGATGTGCGTACTTGGGCCAACTCCTGCCTATCCTGCCAACGTGCCAAGGTACAGCAACACACGAACGCACCCCTCGAGGAGTTTACCGTCCGCTCGCGGAGATTCGACCACATCCACATGGACATCGTCGGGCCCCTGCCGCCGTCGCAAGGCCACACGCACTTGCTGACCATCGTTGACCGCACCACACGCTGGCCTGAGGCAATTCCACTGACCTCTACCACCACCGCCGACATCGCCAGAGCCTTCGTCAGCACCTGGGTCGCACGGTTCGGCGTCCCCTCCGACATGACGTCGGACAGAGGTCCGCAATTTACCTCTGAACTCTGGACCGCCGTCGCACGCAATCTCGGGGTGACCATCCACCGCACCACAGCGTACCACCCCCAAGCCAACGGACTGTGTGAGCGGTTCCACAGATCCTTGAAGGCATCTCTTCGAGCCAGCCTCCAAGATGGCGCCTGGACTGACCGACTTCCGTGGGTCCTCCTTGGCCTGCGCACCGCGGTTAAAGAAGACCTCCACGCATCGGCAGCAGAGCTCGTGTACGGTCAGCCGCTGCGCGTACCCGGCGAGTTCCTGCCCACCGCCACGACACCCTGGTCAGCTGACCAGCAACGCCACAACTTCGCCTCACCGGCGCTGCAGTTCGCCCCGGTGCCCATTGCCCGACACGGCGAATCCACCTCACACGTCCCACTAAGCCTGCACCAGGCACGGTTTGTTTTCGTCCGGCACGACGCCCACCGTGGACCCCTTCAACCCCCGTACGATGGGCCCTACAAGGTGCTACAGGCTGGGGACAAATTTTTCACCCTGCAAGTGGGCGACAGGACCGAAAAAGTGTCGGTGGACCGACTCAAGCCAGCACACTCGGAGCCCGGGGAGCAGGTCCCTGTAGCTCGTCCACCTCCACGCGGCCGACCTGCCCTCAAGCCGGTTCACCCGGCTGCTCCACGCCCGGCCGTCCCACGTCCACCGGCGTCCTACAAGAGCCGCTCCGGCCGGCCCATCAGACCGCCGCACCATCTCGTCCACACCTCCTAAGCGGATTCTGGGGGGAGCTGTGTGGCGGATCGCCAACTAAAACGGGCATAATCCACTCTTCCGTCTGTGGACAAATTTCCAGCCCCTTCCCTTTAAGGCAGAAGGGGGCGGGGCCTCAGGTTTTACCCAGAGAATTCTGGGAGTTTACCCAGAGAATTCTGGGAGCAGTTTCTCAGACATTTTGTTTTGCCATGCAGTGAATAAAAGCTTCTTGTTTTCCACATATGGATTCAGCCTCCATTCGTGTTTCGCGGCAGCCTCAACAATCTGGTCATTAGCACATTGCTGTTTGTGGTCTCTTGCTGTGCGCAAATTGGCTGCCGCGTTTCCTATATTACAACAGGGACTACGCTGCAATATATGGGTGAAGTTTCTTTTTCCAACCCCCCCCCCCCCCCCCCCCCCCCAACCCTCGGGGAGATGTCTGACCGCTGTCTGTGGCTTGCTGACAGCAACATGCTGTGATCAGGACTTTGCTGAAGTGGAGGAACCATTTTGTGTGTTGCACCATTTGAAGTCGTCTTTTTTTTCCAAAAATTGATTTACTCCAGTCTCTTCTTTTAACTTGTACTAAAATAGGATTGTTTGCACTTTAATTATTGGCTTTGTTCTCGGGTTTAGAATATCTCAGCCCCTCTATTACATTATTGGCCCAGAATTTGCTGGAATGAGGCATCTCGCAGCGTCCCTCGTTTGTTCGTTTTTTTTTCTTTGTCCTCACCAATGTTCCATCTAATTGTTTTTTTTCGTGCGCGGTCCCTTTAAGTGGCTGTGCGGCCCATTCAAATTTTCGCGCATGCGCGGTTTCTCCCATTGCAAAGCCGCTGAGCGACCTGCGTGGGACTTCCAGACCGCTATGCGACTGCGCAGCTTAGTGGGATCGTTGCGCCCAAATTGCTGGAAGTGTGAGTTGATAACCCGAGGGCATAAGGACATCTGGGACCTGAGTGAACGAATCCTTAACCAATGAGATTTAAGGATCGAGTCAGAAACAGAGGAACGATGGTGAAGGAAATCGAGTGAATTAGATACAGAAAGAGAGATTGGCTTGAGAGAGAGAGAGAGAGCGAGGGGGGAAAACGTCAGAACAATTTACTACCTGCTGGAGTAAGACCCCACCGTTTCAATTGTTCCCTTTCTGGGCCGCAGAGGTTGAGTGGCATTGCAGGAACATGAACCTCGTCATTAAAAGGGTCGTTCAGTACCAGCGCTAACTTTCTGCGGCAAGTTTAATTTGTTTAACGGCACAAATGCAGCAATTTCTTGAAACTCACGGAGAGGTTGCGGGTGAGCTGTTGTTTTCGCGAGGCACGCAGCACAAATCGTCCGCCAACTTGTGGCGCTTCATAACTCACGGGGTATCTCTCTCCCTCGCCACAAGTTGCTGGGTCATTTACACACATTAACCTCGCCCTGATCTTCCCAGCAAATTCTGTGCCGTTGCCTCCTAATCACTGCCAGGTATTCATTACTCGACCGCATATCAGTGGGGTGATAAGACATGAACAGTATTCAAAACCGTCGCACCAGTTACTTTGCCTATTTTGGGTAGGCCTGCAGTGCAGCATTTGTCGGGGCCCTGGATGTAGTGCTGATCCCCTTTTCAAAAAGGAGGTGTGTGGAAGTGGAGGTCGGAGTCTGGTTGTTTTGCTGGAACAGGAAGCTATTCTAATCACTGCTGCTCTTTCCTCAAACAGAGAATGAATGACTGTCGGCTTTTGTGTTCCGGCTGCACCTTGCTTTTTATGGCCAGTTAAGCTGGCATTGTGACCAGTGCTCTGGATTGTACAGTACTTGGGATTTGATTCACTTCTGTTCAACTTGACCTGACTTTCGCTATCGGTGTCATTCTGTGCGGTTTACAAGTGAGTCCTTCAGAAAACTTGGGTTGTAAGTAGTTTGCTCCGATCAAGGATGTCCTTACTTGACAATATTTGCACACATGGTAGTTAGGAATATCTGGTTCATTATTCCTTTTAACAATTGAAAACCATTACTAAACTCTCTTTTTTTTCTTCCTCCTTTCCCCGCCCCCCCCCCCCCCCCCCCTCCCCTCCAGTTGGCCTCGGCACCACTCGGTTAGCGAGGGGAAAACTGCCCAGGGTTCCCCCACCTGGTTGCTGCCCAGTGATCCCTGCTGGAAGTGTGCTTGTGTGGCTGAACACAGGGCCAGACACAGCTGTGATGCCTCTTGTAGCCAATTAGCCGACATGCTGTTGAGGCTGGTGCGTGACTAATGCCCACTTGGGCCAGACGGTGAAGGCTGGCTGGTACCCACCGCACTGTACTTCAGAGGTTGGCACCTTCTACAGAGGAGGGGAGAGAACTGGCAAGAGGGGAAACCCAGAAATGGATTGAAATAAATCCGTACAGTTCTGTGCCAACCTTTCTCTACTCTCTCCCAAAATATTGGAGAATCACCTCCCTCTGGAAATGCAACTGAATTTCCAAACTACCTCTGTGGGTATAAATCCGAATTCTTTCACTTGCTGTGCCAGGAATGCCCCGTGTTGCTGCACCAGGGAATCAGTTGAATTTCGAAAGGACCCTGGTGCTTAAGCTCCGTTTTAACCAGGGCTTGAAAGTAAGTGTTAAATGTTAAATAAAGCAGTGCTAGTGCATTCGGAGGGGTGAGGTACCGTCTCAAAAGGCCACCCACCCCTTCCCGGCCACTGCTGGAGGGAGGTACAAAACTGTTGGCAGCAAACATAACTGATTCTGGGTGGCAGTTTTCACACTGACCTGTACGAACCTTCCTCTGACATCTGAGGATAGTTCAGCGTTGTTACTTTAAACAGCTGCGTATGTGCTATTGGTTGTGGTGCTCTAGAATCTGTCCTGCAATATAAACAGGGTGAATTCCACATCACTGGGAGCTCACACACTCACTCTCGCACTCCCACTCTCTGTCTCACACGTCACATCTGAGTCAGTTTGTTCCGTACCATATGATCTCTTTGCGAGACAGCGAAGCATTTTCAGCTCCCTGGCGCAACCTCATGTGAATTCTACATCTTTTTCAAAAGCGTCATATGTTTGTTGGATGTTTCTCACAAGCCATGTTTCTGTGGCTTCTGCTCAGCGCTGTGGTCTGTGCAAAATAATCACAGCCTGGGTTTGTTTGTGCGGGAACTATTTCATGAAAAAAAAACCTCTTCCCTCTTTTTAAAGAGGGGCACTACCTTCATGAAAAGTCATGCAGCTAAAGCCTCTCTGAGGCAGAAAAGGGAGTAGTTCGTTCATCCTTTTACCTGGGGTACTTTTTCCCCCGATTTCTCATTGCCTTGTGTGTTAGCAAAAAAATTGCTAAATACTTTTTACAGGGGCACCATTTTATGAAAATTCCTTATTAAGATCATGCAGGTTTGACGCTGAATAAAGCTGTACTGACCCAGCAATGTCTTTTCTCCATAGCCCCAGTTTGCTATTTCTGTTCCCCATCCTTGTGGTTGCTGCTTAAATTTTTTGAGGTTCTTGATTGTAGTGCTTCATTCTGGAAGGTTTTTCGCCGTGGACATGCTAGGAACTGGGTTGAGAGACTCGCCTAACGTTTCTCCGAGGACCCGTGTAGCTGACTGAGCCCAGGGTGCAGCAGTGAAAGGCCAGAGCTGTAACTTCTTCAACCTCCAAGTCTCTCAACTTGTACAGTCTAAACTGGATAAATGTTGGGGTGGATGAAGAAATTCTTTTCAATGTAAATGGCACCCTTCCTCTCTAGGGGGAGGCGAGGTGAGGACATGCTCTGTTTTATGTTTTAACCTTCTCTCCAGATCGCCTCACTCTGCTGATGTTGGTGAGTAGCTTCACCAGAAGTCCTGCAAATTGGCATCCAGGCCAGTTCTGGGAGCTGGTTGGGAAGTGTCCAGGCTGGGGGCGGGGGTTCAAGTTTAATACCAGTGCTGTACTTGCTGTGGGAGAGGAGCCTTCTCTCACCTATAGAATCATAGAAACTTCCGGCACAGAAGGAGGCCACTCGGCCCATCGTGTCCGTGCTGGCCAACAAAGAGCTATCCAGCCTAATCCCTCTTGGTCCATAGCCCTGTAGGTTATGGCATTTCAAGCACATATCCAAGTACTTTTTAAATGTGATGAGGGTCTCCGCCTCTGCCACCCTTTCAGGCAGTGAGTTCCAGACCCCCACCACCCTCTGGGTGAAAAAAGTTCTCCTCAACTCCCCTCTAAACCTCCGACCAATTACTTGAAATCTATGCCCCCTGGTTATTGACCTCTCTGCTAAGGGAAATAGGTCCTTCCTATCCACTCTATCTAAGCACACTTGGGATGCTTGACCAAGTAATGGCAGAAGTTAACATCGAGTTCAACAATTTCAGACGATAAATTGGCCCCTGTAGTAGTTCTTTTTTTTCTCTTGTTTCCTCACATGGTAGCTGTTAATGTTGTTGCCGTCATCATCCGCACACCATCTAGAGCCATCTTTTGTTTCTTAACTTGTCCCATTATCTTTTGCCTTACACCATCATCCCTTTTGTCAGTCAGTCTCTCCTGCCTTCCAGCCTGTCACAGACCTTCCCTTTGTTCTTTCCTCCCCTCCTCCCTGCCCCTGCTTAAAAATCTCTCCTCCCTAACCTTTTCCAGTTCTGACGAAGGGTTCGACCCGAAACGTTGACTCTTTCTCCTCTCCTCGATGCTGCCTGACCTGCTGAGTGTTTCCAGCACGTTCTGTTATTTAATGGCAGAAGTTTGCTGTCTGGACGACCCCAGCCCTTCCTGAGTGAGCTCAGCTAATTTAGGTGGAGAGGGACAAATTGATCACAAAGTGAGAGAGGAAATGCTTTGGGATTGAGGCTTTAAATTTAGTGCTGATTTGTTCAATTTATGGATTAATCCATTAGGCAGCATTTCACTCTGTAGGAGTGTGACCCAAATATCCTTTGCACCCTCCAATGCTGCAGGCAGTTTCTTGTGCAGACCTCTTTCCATCCCAGCGAGAGGGGAAAAACTCTGAGTAAATATCACATTTCTGTTTTATATTGTCGGACCTGTTTTTGCTGAGAATATTGGCCCTATAGGCTTTACTCTACTGTAGAATAGAGACCAAGACATTTTAAGGACCGGTGGGGGGTGAGGTAGGAAAGAGGTAATCAGATTGATTCTCCCCCTCTCCTCCTCTTGTCTTGTGGTTTCAAGACTACTCTGAATTTTGTTCATCGTGACGTGGTCCAAAAAAAGGGAAATTGGTTGCTCTTTGACAGTTGGATAGAAACTAGCTTTCGGACTTTGTGAACTTTAAATGCTACTATTTAAATTTAAAAAATCCAAATCTAGGCATTGGTTTCAAAATGGGTCGGAAGTCTTGGTCTGCTCCCGGCGCATGGGACTGGCTTGTTGCAATGGGTTAGCAGACTGACCTTTCAACCCCGGGACTTTGGTTTCAGTCCCGCTCAGACTGGGATCCACGTCTGCTTGTAATTAAGGATCCGAAATGAAGTGACTAGTGGGTGTGGATTTTTCATGAACTCGGCAAGGTGTCTCTTTTTTAAAAACCATTTTCTATCTTGCTTCTGACTTTTTGCTGCTCATTCACTGGCTGTGCATGAATGAGTAGTTCGGTTTCACAGAAGATGGACGGAATCGCAGAATGTGATTTCCTAAAACGCGATGGGAGTCCTGGAATTCCAAGTAATAAGAATTGAATTTGACTCCGTCACTGCACGCCAGTGGCCCTGATAATGGGGATCGGCAGCCCCTTTTTACATATCCAAGGCAAGCCCTCTGGTTTTCTCGGAATAAGAACATAAGAATTAGGAGCAGGAGTCGGCCATACGGCCCCTCGAGTCTGCTCCGCCATTCAATAAGATCATGGCTGATCTTTGACCTCAACTCCACTTTCCCGCCCGATCTCCATATCCCTTGATTCCCCTAGAGACCAAAAATCTATCGATCTCTGTCTTGAATATACTCAACGACTGAGCCTCCACAGCTCTCAGGGGTAGAGAATTCTAAAGATTCACCACCCTCTGAATGAAGAAATTCCTCCTTCTCTCAGTCCTAAATGGCCGACCCTTTATCCTGAGACTATGACACCCCCCCCCCCCCCGCCCCCCACCCTGGTATTCTAGACTCTCCAGCCAGGGGAAACAACCTCTCCGCATCTACCCTGTCAATTGTGGTGGACACAATTGTGGCA
The DNA here is from genome assembly GCA_030390025.1 of Squalus acanthias. NCBI lineage: Eukaryota > Metazoa > Chordata > Chondrichthyes > Squaliformes > Squalidae > Squalus > Squalus acanthias. The sequence goes on from CM059451.1 coordinate 22,481,361, forward strand.
TGTTATTTCCCCGCCCCACACAAAGTGCTGATCGGAATCCCGTGCAACGTGGAAGACTGTGGGCTGGAAGAGAACTCGTGACAAATTTAACGTTAAAAACAAATTGACAGGTTCCGCTTCAGAGCAACCTTGACTCTTTTTCATTGTATTTTATTTAATTATTATACTTTAAACATCACAAGGTAAAATATATCCTACGCCGCTATCCTTTTACTCAAATGCATCTGTAGACTGTAGAATTGCCTGCACGTAACAAGAAAAAGCAAGAGGCATTGGAGAAAAGTAAAGGCAGAAGAGATTCGAACAACCAGATTTTTTTTTTTTTAAATCATTGTCGCCCCTTCCTCTTCCACCCCCTCCCAGTAGTTTTTATATTTATGCAGTGCCTAGCACGTGTCGGAGGAGACCTGATGTCCCCAACACATGCAGGCACCTGTCATGCATGATGACGTTTATGCTGTCTGTAGAGTTGGCTCTAGTACCTCGAGTGAGTTTATAAATATACTGTTCGACACACCAGAAAGAATGCGAGAACTCCAATGTAAGTAATGTTAGCTGACAAAATGCCAGAGAAATGCAGGCGTGGGGATTGTAGGTGCTACCGCAGTAAGGGTCACCCTTTTGGCCACCAGTTCAGGTTTTGGACTTGATCAGGTGGCCTTTGGTCATGTTCACAAACTGGGATTTGCATCAGACCCAAGTGATCATGTTGACCACCCTTGATGTTGGTGTGATTGCCACTGTCCAATTCTTAGTTGGAGGCCAATGCAGCCTAGAGAGATCTCTGGACCTTGGAGTCTTCATTTGAAGCCCAGACTACACATTTACTAAGAGTTGTCAGTTTTTCTGCCTCTTGTGCTTTTTCACTTCACATTTCCATGACGGACTGCTGTTTGGGATATTCCCTCTGTCATTTACTATACCCTCTACATTGTTGTCGAATGTTCAAAGTGCTGGGCTCCAATGGGCACATCCAGTAATCAGGATGGAATGTTGTCTATCAACAGACTGCTGCAAGCTCTGGTTTTCATTCCCAAAACTATTGGGTGCACTCGCTGGGAATTTGAGTCAAACATTTGAAATATTTTTTGTTTTTCAGGCAGATGTGCTTTTGTTACAGCTCATTTACACATCTGGAATAAGATGTCATGAGTACTGAATGCAGAATCTGAGCTTTTCATTTTTTATTTTCTTGAAGGTGTTGGGGGGGGGGGGGGGAAGGCAAAATGAAAGGGTGGTTTTAAAGTACCATAAGGGTGGAATAATCTTTTATAATAACCCATTGGCTTCCATTCAGTAAAGCTGATAAGAGTGGGAAAAATGGGGCCCTTGCTGTGAAGGGAAACCTTACTGCACACCATCCTACTCCCCTGATACTCTGCAGGAGAACAAAGGAATGATTGAACAAGCGAGGACTGAATCGCCCAACAAGGTTCTTGGCCTGGAATCAAATGTTAAACATGACCACCTTACTGAGGTAAAGCTGGCGAGGTGTGACCACCTTACTGAGGTAAAGCTGGCGAGGTGTTTGGGTACCATACACAAATCTGCTTCGACCTCTGTGGCAATGAGTTGCCTCCTGTTGTTTCCATTTTATAATCTGAGAATTGTGTACAAATTTGCATCCTCCTGACACTCTGTCTGTCTCTCTCTCTCTCTCTCTCTCTCTCTCTCTCTCCTTTCTCCCCCCACCAAATGTTGACACTATACAAAGATCCACAGTAAAACCAGACATTTCCGATTGAGTTTGCAGTTGTACTTAATGGACCAGTCACAACTGGTCGATGGAAGCCCGCACTTTTTCCTCTGTAACCTCTGGTTTGTCAACGTGGGAGCTTAGTTATGCAAGTGACCCAGTTCTGGACTTGATCTGTGCAGCTGCTAAATGTTATGGCTTTTATACTTGACCCTGAATTGCAATCTCTTGCTTTATTTTGATCATTTTTTTTGTGGGCTATTTGATATGCAGGCAGAGTTGATGAAAGCATGTGGTTTAATTTGCTATTTAAACGTATTATACTTCATTCAGACTCAGTAATACGAGGTGCTCGTGACTCTTGTACTGTTCCTGTCGTTGAGCCCCTGGTTATAATGCAACAGCTTTATTGTTTACAAGGTAGGACTCCATTGCTGTGCCACTGTGTTTCAGTTGCTCAGACTTCTGTGGTTACCATGTGTGATAGGTCATTTGACAGATGAACATTTTGCTTGGCTTAAAGAGCACTGTCGTCATGGTGAAAGGTCTTTCAAGAGCTTTGCTGTGTTTGGATACAAAGGAGTATGAATTATGTCGCATCGCAAATGTTATCTGGTGGTTCAGTTGACTTTTTTTCCCCCAACAAAAGAAACTGCAGGTTTCGGAATTGATTGCGAGTTCCCCTAATGGTTCAGTCACTTTCAAGTCAGGATATAATTGGGCCGTGGAGACCAGAAGAACTCTGGTGTGATTCCCCATCTCCTGAATGAGCTGATCTCCGCTCAGGTGGGATTTGCAGTGGACTCACTGGCTCTGTAGGGGAGGCTGTCTCAATTGAAGTTTAGCCTATTGCTCATGCGGTAACCTGGACCCTGATGTAAGAAAACTACTAGGCACTTGGTCTAAGCGTTAAACAAAGCTTTAATCAACTGTTTTTCAACATGGAGATCTATCTAGTTGTGTCCTTCACTAGTTCCTGTTAAAGAATGTCCTGAACAAGCTGGGCCCATGCCCGAGTATTTATCCTCTCCCTGGACAGCGCCACCAGCAGGCCGCCCAGTATTATTTCATAAGTCATTTCCACATGAATGACTAGATTCATGTCAGACCCTGTACCATGAAGTGAGCACGCTTGAAACTCCCTAATATGGTGACTGCTCCTCTGTGTATTCTGAAGAGCAGTTTCCCACAATAAGTACCAAGTTTTGAATCGGTTTCCGATTGAGTAATCGTCAATCTTGTGTACGCTGTAAACTCTGATTAGTACTGAAAATCCAGTGTTCCAAACTTTGAATCAACACCTTTAAACAGTGATGCCAAAATAGTGTTGCTTGCTCTTTTTGTCCAAGTTGTGAACTTCTCCTCGTCAGGGGCACCTCTAGTGCCACGGGATCGTCAACATCCACTCAAACGACTGGAGCAGGCAGATGGGACCTTGGTTTAACATCTGTCTGAAGGGCCGCATCTCTGACAATGCAGCACTCCCTTGGTACTGTTCAGGACACCCTATAGAGAGATGTGGTTGTACACTTGTAGTAACGGAAAAGAAAGACTTGCATTTCTATAGCGCCTTTCACGACCTCAGGACGTCCCAAAGTGCTTTGAGGTACTTTTTGAAGTGCAGTCACTGTTGTAATGTGGGAAACGTGGCAGCCAATTTGCGCACAGCAAGCTCCCACAAACAGCAATGTGGTAATGACCAGATAATCTGTTTTTAATGATGTTGATTGAGGGATAAATATTGGCCCCAGGGCACCGGGGACAACTCCCCTGCTCTTCTTCGAAATAGTACCATGGGATCTTTTACGTCAGAGAGCAGACGGGGCCTCAGTTGAACGTCTCGTCCGAAAGACGGCACCTCCGACAGTGCGGTGCTCCCTCAGTACTGACCCTCCGGGCAGTGCGGCGCTCCCTCAGTACTGCCCCTCCGGCAGTGCGGCGCTCCCTCAGTACTGCCCCTCCGACAGTGCGGCGCTCCCTCAGTACTGCCCCTCCGACAGTGCGGCGCTCCCTCAGTACTGCCCCTCCGACAGTGCGGCGCTCCCTCAGTACTGCCCCTCTGACAGTGCGGCACTCCCTCAGTACTGCACTGGAGTGTCAGCCTGGATTTTTGTGCTCAAGTCTCTGGAGTGGGACTTGAACCCACAACCTTCTGACTCCGAGGCGAGAGCGCTGCCCACTGAGCTACAGCTGACACTGTAAATGGAGGTTCAGCAATGGGGAATGGTGGAGAAAAGCAAGGGTGAGTAAGTGCAATACTCAATTATACTCTCCAATTTGAGTTGTTTGTGGTATCTTTCTGACCCCCATAAAGTTATCTTTACTCAAAAGATGTGGGTCCGCCTTGTTGGAGAAATGGGTCGATTAGTTGGTGCACACTGTAAAGGTGTAAAACATCCAGATACTTTTTTTAGTAATTTGGAAATCTGAAGGGTGCTGAGCTGCTTAGTGATGTAAGGAAGTTGTTGTGGCATTGTAGAAAGTATGTGTACAGTGGAATCCCAGCTCATCACTGGTGTAGCATTATCACTTGTGGTTAGAAAAGATTTGCCTTTCATAACGGAGATTGAAAGGCCCGATAGCAGTGAGTTCTATTGAAATGCCTCGTGTGGAAGGAACGGAGAGTTCTGTTTGTACTACACAATATGTGTAGCTCAGAAATAAGAGCAGGAGTAGGCCATTCGGCCCCTCAAGCCTGCTCCGCCATTCAATAAGATCATGGCTGATCTTTGACCTCAACTCCACTTTCCCGCCTGATCCCCATATCCCTTGATTCCCCGAGAGTCCAAAAATCTCTCTCTCTCAGTCTGGGGTAGAGAATTCCAAAGATTCACCACCCTCTGAGTGAAGAAATTTCTCCTCATCTTGGTCCGAAATGGCCGACCCCTTATCCTGAGACTGTGACCCCTGGTTCTAGATCCCCCAGCCAGGAGGAAACATCCTCCCTGCATCCACCCTGTCAAGCCCTGTAAGAATTTTATACATTTCAATGAGATCACCTCTCATTCTTCTAAACTCCAGAGAGTATAGGCCCATTCTACACAATCTCTCCTCATAGGACAGCCCTCTCATCCCAGGAATCAATCTAGTGAACATTTGTTGCACCGCCTCCAAGGCAAGTATACGGAGACCAAAACTGTGCACAATACTCCAGGTGTGGTCTCACCAAAGCCCTGTACAATTATAGCAAGACTTCCTTACTCTCAACCCCCTCACAATAAAGACTAACAACATACCATTTGCTTTCCTAATTGCTTGCCGTACCTGCATGTTAACAGAATGAACTACTTTTGATTTAAAAATAATAAAGTGTACAACTTTTTAAATGAGAGCGCATTCCTTTCTTCCCCTTTCTCGTTCCCCCTTAACTTTCACTTTAAATTTTGGCTGCACTTCATATTTTAATGGGAGGAGGGGGGGGATCTCACCAGTGATGGCGTGTGCAGGAGCGCGAGTGAAAGTGGGCCAGATTTTGCTGTAACGGCATCTAACCGCGTATGTCGTTAGTTAGACTTGCCCCTGCACCAGTGTTCCCTCTTAATTTTTTTTGTGCGCGGTCCCTTTAACTGGCTGCGCGGCCCATTCAAATTTCCACGCATGCGCGGTTATTCCTATTGAAAAGGCGGAGAGCGGCCTGCATTGGACCTCCACAAGAACATAAGAACATAGGAGCAGGATTAGGCCACTTGGTCCCTCAAGCCTGCTCCGCCATTCAATAAGATCATGGCTGATCTTGGGCTCAAAGCCACTTCCCTGCCCGCTCCCCATAACCCTTCGCTCCCTTATCTCTCAAAAATCTGTCTATCTCCACCTTAAATGTATTTAATGACCCAGCCTCCACAGCTCTCTGGGGCAGAGAATTCCACAGATTTACGACCCTCTGAGAGAAGAAATTCCTCCTCATCTCAGTTCTAAAAGGGCGACCCTTTATTCTGAAACTATGCCCCCGAGTTCTAGATTTCCCCATGAGGGGAAACATCCTCTCTGCATCTACCTTGCCGAGCCCCCTCAGTATATTATATGTTTCAATAAGATCACCTCTCATTCTTCTAAATTCCAATGAGTATAGGCCCAACCTTTCCTCATAAGTCAACCCCCTCATCTCTGGAATTAACCTAGCGAATCATCTCTGAACTGCCTCCAGACCGCCATGAGACCACACAGCTTAGCAGGAACATTGCCCTCCACCCTTCAGGTCAAAAAAAATGTTGCCCACAAAGTTGCTGAAAGTGTGAGCTGATAACGGCGCAGTGAGAGAAACCGGCCACCTGGGACCTGAGTGAACCGGGCAAGCAACAGGGTATCTCCGTAACCAACGAGATTTAAAGATTGGGAAATAAACAGCGGAAGGAGGGTGAATTAAAGGGGGTGAATTCAATGTCAAGTCAGGTACAGAAAAGGAAATAGGGAGGGGGGGGTGAAAAGACAAAGGAAAAGTAAGAAAAAAATTATATTTAAAATTTGACTTTTAAAATCTCCCCCAAAAATTCTAAACCTGAAGGAATGAGACTCCATACTTGTGATAGTTAATTTTCAGGGCCAGAGAGGTTGACTGGCAGTAATTAACACTTATCAGCCCGTTAAAATGGGTACTTCTGCTGCTAATTACAAGCCCTAAATATCCGGCGAGTTTAGTTTGCATCTACCGCGCAATGCAGCAACTTGCCGTTCGATGGTGAGGCAGGCAGCGAGATGCCCTTTTCGCAAAGCTAATGGTGGAGCGGCGCAACTCGACCGCGACCTTCGGATAGTCGCATTTAACCGCGCATCCGCCCCCTCGCCTGAAGCTGCTGCGCCTTTTACGCTTAAATACCTGGCGAGCGCCATTCAACGTTCCCGCGCAGGCCACTCACCGGCTTTTATACGGGAGAAACCGCGCATACGCGAATACTTGCATGGGCTGCGCACCCAAAAAAAAATAAGAGGGAACATTGGAACCATTAGCCTCACCTTTATTTTGACCGCAAATTCTGGCCCAAATGATCAAACTTGTAAATATTCCAAAGAATGCTATTGGAGCCACAAAAATCAAACCCACACCACAAGTGCATATGCAAGGGTGGCTGGGTGTTGCTTAAGTAGCTATCTATGGGTCGTGATTTGTTACATTGGCGAGTTTGTGGTATTCGAAACATTAGCATTTGCAATTATGAGGATTATGGTATGGCCTACAAAATTATACCTACTGTAACACTTCAATGTATGTGAACCGAGGAAACTTATTTCTTAAGCTAACCTCCTGAAATGGAATAGACTACTAAGGTTAATTGCCCTCAAATCTGTGTGTGTTCCACTTTCATGCCTGCTTTAAACACACCAAGTATAGAGGAGTGGTTGGACAGTAGTGCATCGTATAATGTGGATTTTTGTCATACAAGAAGCTGATTGCTAGAAGTGCAGCGACTTTTGAGAACGGCTTGTAACCCCCCAAAAAACACCACATGTAAATCCTCCTGTGGAGCTGAACGACTGAAACTGGTGTTTGTAATTTCAGTAACCACACCAACTTGTATTTATACAGCGCTTTTAACGTAGTAAAACATTCCAAGGGGCTTCACAGGAGTATTAAAAGACAAAAAAATTTGACATCGAGCCATATGAGGAGAAATAGGGCAGGTGACCAAAAGCTTGGTCATAGAGGTAGGTTTTAAGGAGCGTCTTAAAGGAGGAAAGAGAGGTAGTGAGGCGGAGAGGTTTAGGGTTAGGGAATTCCAGAGCTAAGGGCCTAGGCAACAGAAGGCACGGCCACCAAAGGTTGAGCGATTATAATCAGGGATGCTCAAGAGGGCAGAATTAGAGGGGAACAGATATCTCGGTGGGGGTTGTGGGGCTGAAGGAGATTGCAGAGAGGGGTGAGGCCATGGAGGGATTTGAAAACAAGGATGAGAATTTTGAAAATCGAGGCATTGCTTAACTGGGAGCCAATGTAGGTCAGTGAGCACAGGGGTGATGGGCGAATGAGACTTGGTGCGAGTTAGGACACGGGCAGCCGAGTTTTGGATGACCTCAAGTTTACGTAGGGTAGAATGTGGGAGGCCAGCCAGGAGTGTGTTGGAATAGTCAAGTCTAGAGGTAACAAAGGCATGGATGAGGGTTTCAGCAGCGGATGAGTTGAGGCAAGGGCGGAGACTGGCGATGTTACGGAGGTGGAAATAGGCGGTCTTAGTTATGCTGCGGATATGTGGTCGGAAGCTTATTTCCGGGTCAAATATGACACTAAGCTTGCGAACAGTGTGGTTCAGCCTCAGACAGATGTTAGGGAGAGAGATGGAGTCAGTGGCTAGGGAACGGAGTTTGTGGCGGGGACTGAAAACAATGGCTTTGGTCGTCCCAATATTTAATTAGAGAAAATTTCTGCTCACCCAGAACTGGATGTCGGACAAGCAGTCTGACAATTTAGAGACTGTGGAGGGGTCGAGAGAAGAGGTAGTGAGGTAGAGCTGGGTGTCGTCAGCGTACATGTGGAAACTGACGCTGTGTTTTCGGATGATGTCGCCAAGGGGCAACATGGAGATGAGAAATAGGAGGGGGCCATGGATTAGATACTTGGGGGACACCAGAGGTAACGATGCGGGAGTAGGAAGAGAAGCCATTGCAGGTGATTCTCTGGCTACGATTAGATAGTGAGTCCTGAAGGCCCGCTCCATATTCCCGGCATTTTTTCCGTGAGTCCCGAAGGCCCGCTCCGTATTCCCGGCATTTTTACCACCGACCCCGTGAGTCCCGAAGCGAGCAACCAAAAAATACACTGTGTCTGCGCAGTCGCGTCCAAAACGTTAAAGGGGAGGTTAGAAAAATGTCTTTACACAGCGGGTGATTGGAATGTGGAACTCTCTGTTGCAACCCATTGTTAAAGCAAAGTTCATGAATTCTTCTAAAAGGGAACTGGGTAGTTTGGGGGGGTGGGGGGGGGGGGGGGCGGAGGAAAAGATTGTACAATCTATTTTTAATTCCAGTCATCTGATGCAATATTTTTAGCACTAAATTCCCACTTTGCTATTCGGAAATTTACATTTTGCAGTGCAGAAAACAACTTTGAGTTACCAGGACAGTATTGAAGGGTACGGGGAGGGGGCAGGAGAGTTGGGATTAGACTCGTGGCTTGTGGTGAAAAACGTGGGTACTGAGTTAATGGGACAAATGGCCTGTTTTGTGCTGAAACACTTTGTACTTTTGGAAAACTAATTTTTAAAATTCACTTCAAAGAGGAAGCGTGAGAGGAGTCGACTAAAGCAATTAAGATCAACCTTAAAGTGCTTTTATCTTCGTGCTTGATCTATGTCTAGTTTTGGGAGAGTGATGGGACTCTCCCACTTAAACTCCAGACTGTGCCAAGTTCTTTTATACATAGCCCCATACCGTACCTGCGCTCCACATTTATATCACTTAAACCAGCTCCGGTTTCCCAAGAACAGAATCTCTAGACCCATGTTAGAAGCCGCTTTTATATTGGGGTTATTTTTGATTTGGATTCCAGGGAACTGACGTCGGTGAGTTGGCTCCTGGCTTTTATATGCCAGTCCCCTTATCCTGCTGGTAGATTTATAAACCCACAAGAAACGGGCTCCGGTTCCGCCACTGGGATAAGGAAAGTGTAAATGCAGGAGCCAGTCCCTGTCTCCGGGATCTGCGGGCCGTCTCCGGGAATCAGAACTAAAATGCTTAAAAAGTGTCAGCCGTGGCTCAGTGGGCAGCACCCTCGCCTCCGAGTCAGAAGGCTGTGGGGTTCAAGTCCCACTCCAGAGACTTGAGCACAAAAATCTAGGCTGACACTCCAGGGCAGTGCAGAGGGAGCGCCGCACTGTCGGAGGGGCAGTACTGAGGGAGCGCCGCACTGTCGGAGGGGCAGTACTGAGGGAGCGCCGCACTGTTGGAGGGGCAGTACTGAGGGAGCGCCGCACTGTCGGAGGGGCAGTACTGAGGGAGCGCCGCACTGTCGGAGGGGCGGTACTGAGGGAGCGCCGCACTGTCGGAGGGGCGGTACTGAGGGAGCGCCGCACTGTCGGAGGGGCAGTACTGAGGGAGCGCAGTACTGAGGGAGCGCCGCACTGTCGGAGGGGCAGTACAGAGGGCGCGCCGCACTGTCGGAGGGGCGGTACTGAGGGAGCGCCGCACTGTCGGAGGGGCAGTACTGAGGGAGCGCCGCACTGTCGGAGGGGCAGTACTGAGGGAGCGCCGCACTGTCGGAGGGGCAGTACTGAGGGAGTGCTTCACTGTCGGAGGTGCCGTCTTTCAGATGAGACGTTAAACCGAGGCCCCGTCTGCTCTCTCAGGTGGACGTAAAAGATCCCACGGTGCTATTTCGAAGAAGAGTAGGGGAGTTCTCCCCAGTGTCCTGACCAATATTTAACCCTCAATCAAAATCACTAAAAAACAGATTATCTGGTCATTATCACATTGCTGTTTGTGGGAGCTTGCTGTGCACAATTTGGCTGCCATGTTTCCCACATTCGAACAGTGACTACACTTCAAAAAGTACTTCACTGGCTGTAAAGCGCTTTGGGACGTCCTGAGGTCATGAAAGGCGCTGGAGAAATGCAAGTCTTCCTTCTGTCCTTCCTCACTGCAAAACAATGCTGTGCGGTCAAGGGTTCAGACAAGTGATGGCTGGAACAGCCTGCTCCAGAAGCTCAGTTGCTGTGTTGGTCTCTGCTAAGAAGCTTCTTGAACCTCATTTCCTATTTATTACTGAAAAGAAAAAAAAAACTTGAAATAATTGTTGCAATGACTGTCACCATTTGCGCACTCCTCTGTGTATAACAGTAGTTTTGCAGGACCTGTTGGGTATAGTGGGACAACATTCCCCTGGATAAGGACCAGCTGGGTGTAGTGGGACATCATTCCCCTGGATAAGGACCAGCTGGGTGTAGTGGGACATCATTCCCCTGGATATGGACCAGCTGGGTATAGTGGGACATCATTCCCCTGGATATGGACCAGCTGGGTATAGTGGGACATCATTCCCCTGGATAAGGACCAGCTGGGTATAGTGGGACATCATTCCCCTGGATATGGACCAGCTGGGTATAGTGGGACATCAATCCCCTGGATAAGGACCAGCTGGGTATAGTGGGACATCATTCCCCTGGATAAGGACCAGCTGGGTATAGTGGGACATCATTCCCCTGGATAAGGACCAGCTGGGTATAGTGGGACATCATTCCCCTGGATAAGGACCAGCTGGGTATAGTGGGACATCAATCCCCTGGATAAGGACCAGCTGGGTATAGTGGGACATCATTCCCCTGGATAAGGACCAGCTGGGTATAGTGGGACATCAATCCCCTGGATAAGGACCAGCTGGGTATAGTGGGACATCATTCCCCTGGATAAGGACCAGCTGGGTATAGTGGGACATCATTCCCCTGGATAAGGACCAGCTGGGTATAGTGGGACATCAATCCCCTGGATAAGGACCAGCTGGGTATAGTGGGACATCATTCCCCTGGATAAGGACCAGCTGGGTATAGTGGGACATCAATCCCCTGGATAAGGACCAGCTGGGTATAGTGGGACATCATTCCCCTGGATAAGGACCAGCTGGGTGTAGTGGGCATTCCACTGGGTGAGGGAGGGGAGAATCAGTCATGGTCCCCACTCCTGGTCACTATCCAGTGACCCATGCTGGAACGTGCATGTGCGGATGTCGGGTAAAAAGAGGATCGGACTGACCTGTGGTGCCCCCCAAAGTTGAATAGCCTGCCGGTACTCGTTGTCTGCACCCAACACACGAATGGCTCTTTAGGCAAACCACTGGAGGATGACTTGTAGGAATGGAAGTGAACCCCAGCAGTGGTTAATAGCCTCACTACCAGTGTTCTCTCCTCTTCCTAGTGGTGGTGACTCACGATGGGCCTACGATTCCATGGGCACCAACACTGGAACTCACTCCAGTGGAAAGTCACCATCTGGAAGATGGTGAGTTGGTGGCCATCGCAGCCAAGGCCAATCCTGTTCTCCACATGTTTTTAACAGGGGTCACTGGATAGCAATTGAGAATGGGTAATCTTGGGGAGGGTGGGGGGGGGGTTGGGGGTGAAGAGAAATTGCAGTGGGGCTAAGGGGGAAGAGAAACTGCGAGGGGGTGGGGTAAGGGGGAAGAAAAATTGGGTGGGGGGGGAGGGGAAGAGAAATTTGGGGGGGGAGGGGAAGAGAAATTTGGGGGGGGGGGAGAGAAATTTGGGGGGGGAGGGGAAGAGAAATTGTGGGGAGGGGGGAGGGGAAGAGAAATTGTGGGGAGGGGGGGAGGGGAAGAGAAATTGTGGGGAGGGGGGGAGGGGAAGAGAAATTGTGGGGAGGGGGGGAGGGGAAGAGAAATTGGGGGGAGGGGAAGAGAAATTGTGGGGAGGGGGGAGGGGAAGAGAAATTGTGGGGTGGGGTGGGGGGGAGGGGAAGAGAAATTGTGGGGTGGGGGAGGGGAAGAGAAATTTGGGGGGGGGGAGGGGAAGAGAAATTTGGGGGCGGGGGGAGGGGAAGAGAAATTTGGAGGGGAAGAGAAATTTGGTGGGGGAGGGTGGCGGGCAAGAGAAATTGCAGCCAAGCCCAATCCTGTTTTCATTGAATGTTGACGTGCTTGCTCTTTCCACTGGCGATTATTGCAGAATGATCAGAACCAGGAGCTATGGCGGTTTCTTCCCTCGTGTTTCCTGGCCAACATTTTATGCCCCCTACAACACCACCATTAACTGGTCATTTATCGCGAAGCCATTTGTGGGTCAATCGGGAGGGCTCGGAGCCTCCGTGTAGTCCCTCAACTGCCGTCCAGGCAGAGATTGGACAACTTCGCAAAGCCCAGGGAACCATATCTGCCACCTCCTGGTCTGTGTGGTGTACCACCTTTTCTGAAAAACATTTGTGCCACTCAATGTACTGCTTTTAATCTGGAAACTATCTGGGGTGCGGTAGCATTGTGGTTATGTTACTGGACTAGTAATCCAGAGGCCTGGACTAATGATAACAGAGATGTGAGTTCAAATCCCACCACGACAGCTGGGGAATTTAAATTCAGTTAATTAAATAAAAATGGAATAAAAAGCTAGTATGTAACAATGGATTGTCGTAAAAACCCATCTGGATCAGTAATGTCCTTTCCTGGTCTGGACTCCAGACCCACAGCAATGTGACTCTTAACTGCCCTCTGAAATGGCCGAGCAAGTCGCTCAGTTGTATTCAACTTCTCAAGGGCAATTGGGGATGGGCAATAAATGCTGGCCTTGTAGCTTTAAATCATGTCCCCAATTCCAATAGCTTGGAGTGAAACTAAAAGTGTGTGTTTTTATTTCGAACAGGTTTATTGCCAAACCGTGTGCCTTCAGCCTTCGAATTCAAGCAAATGGACCACGTAGAGCACAGCCCAATGCTATTCTAGAAAAAGTCTTTACATCAATTACTAAGGTGAGTGCTGTCGTCCTGAGACTTCACTGGTTCCCCCCCCCCCTCCTCCTTCGCTAGGAAAGAAATCAGAGGCTGTATTAAACCCCCCCACCCCCATCCTCCCATTCTTGGCTTCAAAGAGGGAGATACATTTCTAGTCCTACAGGTGAGTATCTCCAGAATGTTGCGAAGATTAACAGAGCCTGAAATCGATTTCTTAATGGGCACATAAATATGATCAAACGAGAGACTTCAGTGCAGCTTTAGTGACTGATCCTGCAGATTGATCCTGTTATTTTAAAAAATACAGGTTGAGTAATGCATTGCTTCCATTATTGTGACGTACGGGACCGTTTGTGCCCTGGCAGCTGAACATTATCCCAGATTTCAGTTTAATGTGGGATCCGGAGGACATTTGCTTTATTGGAGTGTTTCACATGAAAGGCAGCTGCTCAGCTTAAAGTGGTGGGGAATCCAAGGTAAAACCTGGATCTGGCTGTAGGGTAGGAATCCAAGGTAAAACCTGGATCTGGCTGTAGGGTAGGAATCCAAGGTAAAACCTGGATCTGGCTGTAGGGTAGGAATCCAAGGTAAAACCTGGATCTGGCTGTAGGGTAGGAATCCAAGGTAAAACCTGGATCTGGCTGTAGGGTAGGAATCCAAGGTAAAACCTGGATCTGGCTGTAGGGTAGGAATCCAAGGTAAAACCTGGATCTGGCTGTAGGGTAGGAATCCAAGGTAAAACCTGGATCTGGCTGTAGGGTAGGAATCCAAGGTAAAACCTGGATCTGGCTGTAGGGTAGGAATCCAAGGTAAAACCTGGATCTGGCTGAAGGGTAGGAAGCAGGAGTACTTTCTGGAGGAGTTCTGTCTGGATGGAGGGAAAGTGCTCAGTGGGATGCCCCAGGGATTGGTGTCAGGAATTCTCTGATATTTATTTTCTGAATTTGGATTTAGAAGCTTTAATGCGCACTGGCCAAATTTGCAGAATGTAAAAGAAAGCCTTGCATTTGTATAGCGCCTTTCACTACCTCAGGACGGCCCAAAGTGCTTTACAGCCAATTGGAGTGTAGTCACTGTTGTAATGTAGGAAACGCAGCAGCCAGTTTGCGCACAGCAAGCTCCCACAAACAGCAATGTGATAATGACCAGATAATCTGTTTTAGTGATGTCGTTTGAGGGATAAATATTGGCTAGGACAAAAAACAGTTGAAGCGAGGCAGTGACAGACCTCCAAATTGAATGTCAGTGGGCAGATCAAGAAAGACCATTGTCGGCCGTGCCTTCTGTTGCCTGGGTCCTAAGCTCTGGAATTCCCTCCCTAAACCTCTCCACCTCCCCACTTCTCTCTTCTCCTTTAAGACGCTAGTTTAAAACCTACCTCTTTGACCAAGCTTTTGGTCATCTGCCCTAACATCTCTTTATATGGCTCGGTGTCAAATTTTGCTTTTTTTCATAACACTCCTGTGAAGTGCCTTGGGACGTTTTATTGCGTTAATGGCGCTATATAAATATAAGTTGTTAACACAGAGAAATCTAAACTTTTATGCATAAGAGGCAAACGAAATAGGGTGACCTGAGTACTGCATGAATGGTATCAAAATGGTGCAGTTGAAGAGATTGAGGGACTTCAGTGGATTGGACACACAATCTGTGCAGTGACTGCGAAGCATCAATCAACAAAGCAAACTAAATGCAACCTGTATAGAAAAGGTACACTGCTTCAAATAAAACAGTGACGGGATGAGGCGGGTACAGGTTCAAACTAGTAAAAAGGCAAATTTAGGACTGATACTGGAAAATCTTTCACACAACGAGTGATCAACACACGGAATGACGTTCTGGTCGTGGCGGTGCAAAAGCTCAAGTTGTTTCAGAAACCGTTGGATGTGGTGATTTTGGGGTGTTGGGGGATAAGAACATAAGAAATAGGAGCAGGAGTAGGCCAATCGGCCCTTCGAGCCTGCTCCGCCATTCAATAAGATCATGGCTGATCTGATCCTCACCTCAAATCTAAAGAACACAAGAAGTAGGTGCAGGACCCGGCCACTCAGCCCCTGGGCCCGCTACGCCACCCACAGGGCCTCGACCGATCCGAACTCAGCCTCATGTCCAATTTCCTGCCCGCTCCCCGTAACCCCTAATTCCCTTTACTTCTAGGAAACTGTCTATTTCTGTTTTAAATTTATTTAATGATGTAGCTTCCACAGCTTCCTGGGGCAGCAAATTCCACAGACCTACTACCCTCTGAGTGAAGAAGTTTCTCCTCATCTCAGTTTTGAAAGAGCAGCCCCTTATTCTAAGATTATGCCCCCTAGTTCTAGTTTCACCCATCCTTGGGAACATCCTTACCGCATCCACCCGATCAAGCCCCTTCACAATCTTATGTTTCAATAAGATCGCCTCTCATTCTTCTGAACTCCAATGAGTAGAGTCCCAATCTACTCAACCTCTCCTCGTATGTCCACCCCCTCATCCCGGGGATTAACCGAGTGAACCTTCTTTGTACTGCCTCGAGAGCAAGTATGTCTTTTCTTAAGTATGGACACCAAAACTGTATGCAGTATTCCAGATGCGGTCTCACCAATACCTTATATAACTGCAGCAATACCTCCCTGTTTTTATAATCTATCCCCCTAGCAATAAAAGCCAACATTCCGTTGGCCTTCTTGATCACCTGCTGCACCTGCATACTAACTTTTTGATTTTCTTGCACTAGGACCCCCAGATCCCTTTGTACTGCAGTACTTTCCAGTTTCTCGCCATTAAGATAATAACTTGCTCTCTGATTTTTCCTGCCAAAGTGCATAACCTCACATTTTCCAATATTGTATTGCATCTGCCAAATCTCTGCCCACTCACCCAGCTTGTCTATATCCCCTTGTAGGTTTTTTATGTCCTCCTCACTTTCTACTTTCCCTCCCATCTTTGTATCATCTGCAAACTTTGATATGTTACACTCGGTCCCCTCCTCCAAATCGTTAATATAGATTGTAAAGAGTTGGGGACCCAGCACCGACCCCTGCGGAACACCACTGGCTACTGGTTGCCAGTCCGAGAATGAACCATTTATCCCAACTCTCTGCTTCCTGTTAGATAACCAATCCTCCACCTATGCCAGAATAGTCCCCCCAATCCAGTGATTTTTTAACTTGAGCAATAATCTTTTATGTGGCACCTTGTCGAATGCCTTCTGGAAGTCTAAATACACTACATCCATTGGTTCCCCTTTATCCACCCTGTACGTTATGTCCTCAAAGAACTCAAGCAAATTTGTCAGACATGATTTCCCTTTCATAAAGCCATGCTGACTTTGTCCTATCAAATTATGTTTATCTAAATGTTCCGTTACTGTCTCCTTAATAATAGACTCCAAAATTTTACCCACCACAGATGTTAGACTAACTGGTCTATAATTTCCAGCTTTCTGCCTACTACCCTTTTTAAATAAGGGTGTTACATTAGCAGTTTTCCAATCTGCCGGGACCTTTGCTGATTCCAGGGAATTTAGGAAAATTATTACCAAAGCATCCACAATCCCTATTGCCACTTCCCTCAAGACCCTAGGATGTAAGCCATCAGGTCCAGGGGATTTATCCGCCTTGAGTCCCATTATTTTACTGAGTACCAATTCCTTAGTGATTTTAATCGTATTTAGCTCCTCCCCCCCCCCCTAGAGCCCCCTGTTTGTCCAGTGTTGGGATATTCTTAGTGTCCTCTACCGTAAAGACTGAAACAAAATATTTGTTCAGCATTTTTGCCATCTCCATGTTTCCCACCATTAATTTCCCGGTCTCATCCTCTAAGGGACCTACGTTTGCCTTAGCCACCCTTTTTCTTTTTATATAACTATAGAAACTCTTGCTATCTGTTTTTATATTTTTTGCTAATTTATTTTCATAATCTATCTTCCCTTTCTTAATCAATCCTTTAGTTACTTTTTGCTGTCTTTTGAAGACTTCCCAATCTTCTATCCTCCCACTAAGTTTGGCTACCTTATATGTCCTTGTTTTTAGTTGGATACTATCCTTAATTTCTTTACTTAGCCACGGATGGCTGTCATTTCTTTTACACCCTTTTTTCCTCAGTGGAATATATATTTTTTGAAAGTTGTAAAATAACTCCTTAAATGAACACCACTGCTCATGTACCGTCTTACCCTTTAATCTATTTTCCCAGTCCACTTTAATCAATTCTGCTCTCATACCATCATAGTTGTTGGTCTTCTTTCTAGATGCATGAGCTAGGATGATCTTCATCTGTATTTGCCTGTGGTCTTGTTGAAGGCCGATGGTTGAAATAGTTTGCCAGTATATTTACTGTGTGGTGATGAACTCCTGCAGACAACCATCAAGTAGTGGAGAACGAGGATCTGATTTAAAAAAAAACATTAACAGGATATGTTTTCATGGGTTGTGCAAAGTCAGTGAAGTCTTGACTCTGTCAAGCTTATCATTGAATTTTAGTGTTTTATATTCATTTTAGGCGACATAGATCCCCTGACCTCTCACACCACTGACCACCCGTGCAGATGTACAGCGATAACAGTTAAGCTAGCATTGGTCCTTTGTACATGTTTGGGGTGTCTCGGTTTCACTAAACGTTCCAGGACCTTTTGAGGAGAGGCAGAAATAGATGGGCAGCAGATGCTATAAATGGTGAATTGTATGAATAAAAGAGATGGTTTTTAATGCTTTATACGAAGACCAATAAACTAATCTTGACTCCTACATAAACCATTATTTTATTGACCGTGGTGCTCTGCTATATTTTTCCATTTTATGAAATGGTGCTTTATTTTAAAGTATTCGCTGTAAATCTCTCTCTAGTAGCAATCGTAAATGGTAGATCTGGCAGAATGACTCATTTGTGTATTGTAGATTATTCATGTAGAGTCTGTCTGTTGAGGTGACTCTGGATGACTTCTTGATCAAACCAATTTATTGTGGCTGTATCGTCTGTTGGGGGGAGCGAGGAAAGTTCTATACAGAGGAAAATTGTAATTAAATTGAAAGCTGGGGGTCTTCAGAAGGTGGTGCAGCATTTGAAATTGTTCCCAAAAGCCCTTTTCATACCCTTGAATTTAAAACGCTCTCCATACAGTTCAGTGAGGATTTTCTATTTCTTTTGGCAATACAAACCCTGACCCTAAGCTTACCAAATAGACTAATTTTTGCTTTTAGTTTAGTGCTTTGCAATTTATTTATCACTTAGAATCGGAAGGAGGCCATTATTGGAGTCTGGAGCAATCCAAAACTAATTGCACTGCCCCAATCTCTCCTCGCAGTGCTGTATCTTCCTCTGCTTCCATCGTTTTCCAACAACAACAATAATTTGTATTTATATAGCGCCTTTCACGCAAAGAAACGTCCCAAGGTGCTTCACCGAGGTGTAATCGGACAAATGGGCGCTGAGCCAAAAGAAGGAGATATCTGGAGGGGCGAGCACAAGCTTGGTCAAAGAGGTGGCTATTAAGGTGGGCCTTTAAAAGAGGAGACGGAGGTGGAGAGGCAGAGGGGTTTCGGGAGCGAATTCCAGAGCGCGGGGCCCAGATGGCTGAAAGCACGGCCGCCAATGGTGAAGGGAGAAAGGAATCCAGGAGAGGCCACGGTTCGAGAAACCGAGTTTGAGGCGGTGGGGTTGTAGGGCTGGAGTATGGTTAGAGATGGGAAGGAGCAAAGCTACAATTGGATTTAAACACGAGGATTAGAATTTTAAATTTGAGGCGCTGGGCTGGGAGGGGTGGGGGGGTGACGGAACCTGGGAGCCAATGGAAAGAAAGAAAGAACTCTAATTTCTATAGCACCTTTCACGACCTCTGGATGTTCCAAAGCGCTTTTCAGCCAATGAAGTACTTTTGAATTGTAGTCACTGTTGTAATGTAGGAAATGCGGCAGCCAATTTGCGCACAGCAAGCACCCACAGAGATAATGACCAGTTAATCTGTTTTGGAGATGTTAGTTGAGGAATAAATATTGACCAGGACACCGGAGATAACTCCCCTGCTCTTCAATATAATGCCATGGGATCTTTTATGTCCACCTGAGAGAGCAGACAAGCCGTCTGTTTTACATTTCGTCCGAAAGACAGCACCTCCAACAGTGCAGTACTGCACTGTAATGGTAGCCTACATTACGTGCTCAAGTCCATGAACACACAACCTTCTGACTCTGAGGCGAGAGTGCTACCAATGAGCCAAAGCTGACATCTAACTTTAGGTCAGCAAGTGTGGGGGTGATGGGTGAGTGGGACTTGGTGCAGCATAGGGTATGGCCAGCAGAGTTTTGGATGAACCAAATTTTATGGAGGATGGGAGGTTGTCCAGGAGAGCATTGCCGCATCCAGACTCGGTTATATCAAAGGCATGGTTGAGGTTTTAATAAATGGGCGAAAGTAGGGCCGGAGGTGGGCACTGTTACCGAGGTAGAAATAGGTAGTCTTTGTGGTGGAGCGGAAATGGGGATCGCAACTATCAACTAGGATGCCGAGGTTGGGGACAGTCTGGTTCAACCTGAGATAGTGGCCGGGGAGGGGGATGGAATCCGTGCCGAGAGTACTGGGTTTATGGCAAGGATCTGGAGTTTGTGGCAGGGGCCAAGGATGATGGCTTCGGTCTTCCCAACATTACCCTTTAAAGGATGCAATGGTCTTGGCCACTGCTACTCCCAGTGGCAAAGTATTCCTTTGGTCGCTAAATTCCTTCTTAATTTCTGATGCACCTTTAACCTCGAGTAAGTTACTAAGACAACGCAGAAATCGGCGAGATCTGTGCATTTTTTTAGGTTTTCGGATAGAACTATGTGGTCTTAACTTTGTTGGAAGATCCCCTTCCTCTTGTCCCCCCCCCCCCACCCCCCCCCCCCCCCCCCCCCGGCCCTTTGGCTGTTCCAGTCTAGTATGTCTATGTCTGGATCTCCCAATATCTCCAATGAAACTGCAAGATGCCATGTATGGCCTTTTGTACTTTACAGTGTGAGGATTATTGGCAACAAGGGGCCTTTAGAATTGGTGACCGAAAAGAACAAGCGAAAGGTGGTCTTTAAACTGTGTGTAACTTGGAAAACTGAAGTATTGGTGGTGTGCAAAACTTGTTCCTGAACAGTTCTCCTCCTCCCAGTGGTTCAGAGATGGTCACCATTTGAGCCATCTGATTTCAGAAGGTCCCAGGATTGGTCCCTGGTCTATGCTGAGTGCATTGATCTGTTGGAGCAGCTGTAGTGCTACTATTGGCCACAGCACCCTGGGTTAAAGGGGGAGGGAGAGTGGGGGGGGGGGGACAAGTCCAGGTTCCTACTACTGATCCAGTGACCCACGCTAGAAGTGTACGTGTAAATGCTGGATCTTCTGTGGATTCCACGACAGTAAAATTGTCCAACACATTGTTGCTGCTTATACATAAGTCATGTGGACAAGATGCCAGTAGGGAATGTACCCAAGTAAGTGAGTCAGTGTCATTAGGAGGGTAGAAAAAATTTGAAAGGGGCAGTGGGAAGAGAGAGGGAGTGAAGGCCTCTGGAGCATCCACAATCAACTGTGAATCAGTCTTGGAACCGTGCGTTGACCCGGAGGTCTCTGTTGTCTCACTGCTACCAGAAATGATCACATTTGGTTAAAGGGGCTCTTCTGCACCTTCTGGCTGGCCAAGAGCAGCATTGGCAGAGACATGGAGCTATTTATTAAACGTGTCCCTGCCTAGAACAGTACATTTTGAAGCGAGTGTTGCAGCAGCCGTGACATAATTGGGATAGCCTGTACATGAACTGTCTCCTTGCCGCCAAAATGCACTGCAGGTCTGTTTGTGCTGTTTTCTCTTTGCCACAGCACCATCCATCCTCGTTTCCCTCCCCCTCCCAGAGATTTGAACAAAGTGGAAGACAACTCTCCGTAATTAACATTCTGAGAAATTCACGACTGCCAGAGAGAGCCTTGGCATTTGGCACAAGCGGAGCTGGGTGAGATTTGTAGTAAGACTTTAAACACTTGGTCTCGAGAGGAAATGGATCCATTGTATTTTCAGGGAAATGGGTGGCAGCTGTTCGCCATGCGCTGCCATAATCATGTCATGCGCATGGCCTGCTGTTCCCCCGATAACATCCAATTAAAGAAAACCTCATGTCACTTCAGTTCAACCCGTGTCGCACTTTGCTTCAATGATGTGTGATTTCAACTGTATGAGCCTGCTTGTCATGACACCTGCTCGACAAAACTTTATGGGGCTGCTTTGTTATCGCTCCTCTGGCTCATATCATAAATAGGAGTAGGAGTAGGCCATTCAACCCTTTGAGCCTGCTCCGCCATTCAATAAGATCATGGCTGATCTTCGACCTCAACTCCACTTTCCCGCCTGATCCCCATATCCTTTGATTCCCCTAGAGTCCAAAACTCTAGCGATCTTGGCCTTGAATATACTCAACAACTGAGCATCCACAGCCCTCTGGGGTAGAGAATTCCAAAGATTCACCATCCTCTGAGTGAAGAAATTCCTCCTCATCCCAGTCCTATATGGCCGACCCCTTATCCTGAGACTATGACCCCTGGTTCTAGACTTGGTGGGTTAATGCACCAACTGGTGTGTTGCTGAGCCCCATAGATCAGGAAGGTCCCAGGTTGGATCCCTGCTCTGTTGGGCAATCTCTGGCGGGTCACCAATTAACCTCGGCACATCCTGGGTGCAGGAGAGGGAACAGAAATCAACTGGGATTCCTGATCACTAGCTGGTGACCCCTGTTGGAAAATGTGCATTGTTGATTAGTTTGCCATCGCTCACTGTCTTGGCTCATTTGTGAAGAATGGTCACCTTGGGTAAGATGCCAGAGAGCTGCCAGTGACTGTGGAGCTGTCCCTCAGCACAAGCAGCACTTTCAGGAGAGGAGGGGTGAACCTTCCCCTTGACACTTGCATACTCTCGCACTGCTTTGCGCCTGTATCTGTTAAGGATGGAATCCATCGTGGGGTTGAGATGATATTGAAGAACCATTCTTCTTATTTGCCCCAACCTCTTGATACTCTGGCTGGTGTGCATTGTAAATGTACTATCTTTTTTTAAATTTAATTAACATATTTTTCCTGTTAAACTACAAAAAGGGTAATGACAAAAGTGTGGTGAAACGTTAAATAAAATGTCAACTGTACCCCTGCATCCCTTTAACCTCTTATCTCACCCACCCCAGAGACCTGAACAGAAAGAAATGGCCTGTTCTACCTCTGGACGAGGCCATTAACCCCGCCCAGCGTAGTTCTCCTCTTATTTCTTTACTATGGGAGGGTGGCTGGGCCTGTGTGCTAATCTATGTAAACAGAGTTCCTCTGAGCCCATTCACCCTTTTAGGCAACAATGCCGAGTAGTTTTTCTGCTAGATTTTTCTTCTTCTGTTTACCCTGGTCTTTTGGATAGATTGGCGATGAAATTCTATTCCCTGTATCATTAACAACAAAGGCAATTGCGGGGCTCGATCGACACAAGTCAACCAGGTGGATCACTACATGTAATGCATTTCTGTTCTAACCCATAATATAAATATTCATATTTGTATATTCATATATGTGCGTGTGTATATTTATTCATATTTCAAATATACATATATTCATATATCATAATGGCATAAGGTACTTTAGCAGGATTTGAAGATTTAACTTTATAAAAGAATGATTTTTGTGCTCCTAGCAGTGTTCAGGGAAAGAAACATTTTTTTTCCCCCCATGTTTGTCCACTTCACATTTCATTTCTCCCCCCACCCCACCTCGCCCCCAGGTTTTCGAACTTCATTTCATCTGTTGTGCAGCCAGCTGCTGCTGGAGTTGTTTTAATGCAAGCTATTCATCGATTCTTTTCCCTTCCACTCAGTCTCCCGATGAGAAACGACTCGAAGGCCTGTCGAAGCAGCTCGACTGGGATGTCCGCAAAATTCAGCGCTGGTTTCGACATCGAAGAAACCAAGATAAACCCAGCACACTCACAAAGTTCTGTGAGAGCATGTACGCCTTTCCTTTTACTCTGTTATTGCGTCTATAATTGTGGCCGATTTAAAGTTAGTTAAGTCATATTGTGCAAAATTTCTGGTCGAATGGTATCGTAACTGCAGCATCAGTTTCTGAATCAGCAACTGTGTGTTTTAAAAATGATCAACTATTTGAACAAGTACAAAGCATAATCTTGGTGCAACCTCCCCCGCTCCTCCTGAAAATGAATGAGATTGCTAATATTTATACTAGTTAGCACTTTCAACACCCATTAGAAAAGAAAAACCTATATAATTTGTTGCTTCGGGTTTCCTTCCCCCCCCCAAAATCTGAAAAAATATGATTTGTAGGTTTTGAGAAAGATAAACGATCGCTCGAAGGATACAGATGTAAGTGAAAGGGTGTTCCTTCCCAGATGTTCCTTCCTTCGAATATCCAGATTGTTTTTAGGATTTCTTGATCGGATAATGGTTGGTGTTGGCATGTGATATACTTGCTTTTATTTTGTATATTTCCATTTTTATTTCTTGCTGTTTTAAAAAAAATGTCTTTGACTGCCTCTACACACAGGAAGAGTGAGATTCCTGCTAATTGGGATGAAGTTTGCCCATAACTGGGGCCACTGGTTTATGGTGACTGAATAAGTGAAAATCAACTTTTATTACATGAGATTCTGGGTTTGTTGCTGGAGTTTAGGGATCATATTCCAGCTTCCACCCAAGAACCGTAAGGGCCATAATGACGGGGAACCAATGAAAATGCATTTCCTGGTTACCATAGTGCTTGGCAGTGGTCTGTCTTGGCATTTCAATGCTCCTAACACGCTGCCAAACCGTAAATAAGCTCTTCAATCTGCTGATTAGGAGAGGCAGTGGCATTGACCAGCGGCAGCTGGGCAAGAATGGTGGCATTAGCGGCAGAGCACGAGCGGCAATGGCGGCAGAACACGGGTGGCATTAGCGGCAGAGCACGAGCGGCAATGGCGGCTGAGTCTAGAGCAGCGGCGACGAGCAGGAGTGGCATTAGCGGTAGAGCACGGGCGGCAATGGCGGACGAGCCTAGGGCAGCGGCGGCACAGCATGAGCGGCAACAGTAGTACTATCTGCTTTTACAGTTGGCTTTTTGTTTTGGGTGAAAATAAGGAATTCCCGAGCACCTGCTCCCGCAAGACTTCCAGCGCCAAATTCAAAGTTCGGCACGGCCCACTGGATTTTGCCTGTTTTTGCCATTATCATGTTAAAGCAGCGGCCTTGCCCATATTTCATAGCGAGAGTGACTCTGAAGTACTGTTGGAGCAATTTCATTCTTACTTGACCAATATTAGTAAGCATTGCCCCTGTTCGTTTGAAAATGACTAACTTATAGAATGATACAGCACAGAAGGAGGCCATTCGGCCCATCATGCCTCTTTGGTAGAGCTATCCAATTAGTCCCACTCCCCCGCTCTTTCCCCATAGCCCTACAAATTTTTCCCCTGCAAGTATTTATCCAATTCCCTTTTGAAAGTTATTATTGAATCTGCTTCCACCGCCCTTTCAGCCAGTGCATTCCAGATCATCATACCTCGCTCCGTAAAAAAATGTTTTCCTCGTGTCGCCTCTGATTCTTTTGCCAATCACCTTAAATTTGTGTCCTCTGGTTACCGACCCTTCTGCCAATGGGAACAGTTTCTACTTATTTACCCTATCAAAACCCTTCATGATTTTGAACACCTCCATTAAATCTCCTCTTAACCTTCTCTGCTCTAAGGAGAACAACTCCAGCTTCTCCAGTCTCTCCACGTAACTGAAGTCCCTCATCCCTGGTACCATTCTAGTAAAGCTAAGGATCTCGTATGCCTTTTTAACAGCCATCTCAACTTGTCTTGCCACCTTCAGAGATTTGTGTATGTGAACCCCCAGGTCTCTCTGTTCCTGCACCCCCTTTAACATTGTACCATTTAGTTTATATGTCCTCTCCTCATTCTTCCTACCGAAATGAATCACTTCACATTTCTCTGCGTTAAATTTCATCTGCCATGTGTCTGCCCATTTCACCAGTCTGTCTATATCCTCCCTGAAGTTGTACAAGGAGAGAGACCAATAATAGTGTAGCCACTGTTTGTGCAGTGTTTACTACAGCGTGTCTACTTGATCAGTGTAATAAACCTAGTAACTATTTTGTGACCAGCTCCACCTGATTTTCTTTTTTTTTTTAAAAAAAGATAAGTGTTGACTTCTGGAAGCAGATTTGTCCCGTGTAAAAATGGAAGGTGAGTCAGGTGTAGTCCATGCACTCACTCGTACCTCCCATTGCCTGGGCACAGAGAGGCAGCAGCAAAGA
Source organism: Squalus acanthias (assembly GCA_030390025.1). Lineage (NCBI taxonomy): Eukaryota > Metazoa > Chordata > Chondrichthyes > Squaliformes > Squalidae > Squalus > Squalus acanthias. The sequence continues at coordinate 22,506,712 of CM059451.1, forward strand.
CTCTGGCCTGATGGGAGGGAGAGGGAAACCTGTGAGTATTACCAAGCTACTCTTCTACGTTTCACGGCTGGTTACAGAACGGGAAAGCGAGGAAGAGAAAATGCAGCACCTTTTGGAAAGTCTTGGACGGCGATGAAATATTACAGAGCCACAAACCGAATGATATTCCTTCATGTTCAGCAGTTTGATATTGTTGCCTGCAAGTATAGTCCCTGGAGATGGGTGTTTGGTGTCTCTTGAACTTGGATAGCCAGCATTCGAGCTGTTCTGCAGCTTTATATTGGTGTCCATTGATTTAATGATGGCAGTGGTATTGAGCTATTGGGGAACATAAACATGTAATGTTGGCCATTTTGATGGCTCAGAGCTAAAAGTCTCCACCTCCTGAGAAAGACAGACTGGAAAGATTCCAGGATCAATTTCCTGGTCCTAGCTGATCTGAATCAGAGTGGCGGTAGGGGCTCTATAATTGCCTGTAGTACCTCTGGATTGGGGAGAGGAAAATCAACCGGGGTTGCCGCTCCTGAATGCTATTCAACAACCCCTGCTAGAAGTGTGTGTGGGCGCATACGGGATCGGGCTCTGATACAAAGTCATCCACAGTCAGATAGCTTGCTGATGCTCGCTGCCTAGCCTCGCACGTGAATAATGACCAAGGCCACTGATTTATGGTATGGATGGAAGTGGGCAATTTGATTTCTAAAACGTCAGTAGAAATCCTGGAGTTCCATGTAACAAAAATGGAAATTAACTTATTCAGTCACTGTAAGCCAATGGCCCTGATTGTAAACGGGTGGCCCCGAGCACCCCCAAAACGGTGGTAAAATCCCAGAAGATAACGGAATTTGACTTATTCAGTCGCATAATTGGTGGCCTTGATAATAGCCACTTGGGTAAAGTACAGGCACCCACTGAGCTCTGCTCCAGTGAAGAAGTCAACACCCTCAGGAAAGAGGAACATATTGGTGAGGAAAGGAATTAAGTGAGTTTGTGGCCCAGTAGTTTCTGTGGTAGTCCAAGACTTTCCGAAAGGATCTTGCGCCCCCACCACATGTGCTTTCCTTGATTAACAGTGGAGCAGGAGAGGACAGAGAAATCTTCACTCCAGGCAGAGGACATTTAGTTTTCTTCAATGGTACCGTGATTACGATCAAATCATTTGGAAGAGTCCTCCACTTGGGTTGGAAGAGGAGGAAAATACCTAAATCATGGGCTGCAATATAAGCACTTTACTGATAACTGAGGCAATTTCAAATCTTCACTCATTGCACTATCCAACAATGCATTGTCCAGCTGAAAACTGCATCTCTTCTTAATCTCTTCCTGCACCTCTGGGATCTTGTCCTGCTCTGAAATGCTGTACCAGTTCTCTTAATAGTCTGGTGGCATTGTATTTGACCTAGCTTGTTCTCGAAACTTTCAAATGGGGTTTATGGTTTATGGTCTCGCTTCTGTTCACTCCAGGAGAGCAGCTTGTGTCCGCATGTTTCTCTTGACCGAGTGCCTTGCACTTCCTAAATATCACGTTGAGAGCTGACGAGGAGGGAGCAGATGCTGGGACCGGGGTACTGGTCTAGCACTGTGGTGAGAGCTGGGTAGTTAACCATAGATTGACTTTCACATGCTGTTCCGTGTGAAAATGTTGGCCTTGCTGTTAACCCTTTGAGTACTGTAGCACTCCTTTCTGGCTTTCAAAATGTGGAGCTATTTGTTTCGAAGTTTACACACCGATTTGCAGAGATTCCATGAAGGCACCACTCTGGGAAGCTCCGCTCTCTGCAGGTGCTATTCTATGATCCCTTTCTGGGAGGAAAGAGAAGGGCCTGGATTGAATTGTTTCCAGGAGAAGTTTTTCTCTCCTCCTTGCTTCTCTCCAGGATGTGTCCTCTCTGCTTTTACCTTCCTCACAGAATCATCATCAGAAATTTACAGCATAGAAGGAGGCCATTCGGCCCATTGTGTCTGTACCAGCCGACAAAGAGCTATCCCCCCCCCCCCTAATCCCACTTTCCAGCTCTTGGTCCGTAGCCCTGTAGGTTACAGCACTTCAAGTGCATATCCAAGTACTTTTTTAATGTGGTGAGGGTCTCTGCCTCTACCACCCTTTCAGGCAGTGAGTTCCAGACCCCCACCACCCTCTGGGTGAAAAAAATTGTCCTCCACTCCCCTCTAATCTTCTACCAATTACTTTAAATCTATGCCCCCTGGTTATTGACCTCTCTGCTAAGGGAAATAGGTCCTTCCTATCCACTCTATCTAGGCCCCTCATAATTTTATACACCTCAATTAAATCTCCCCTCAGCCTCCTCTGTTCCAAAGTAAACAACCCCAGCCTATCCAATCTTTCCTCATAGCTAAAATTCCCCAGCCCAGGCAACATCCTCGTAAATCTCCTCTGTACCCTCTCTAGCGCAATCACATATTTCCTGTAATGTGGTGACCAGAACCGCACGCAGTATTCTAGCTGTCTCACTAGTGTTTTATACAGTTCAAGCATAACCGCCCAGCTCTTCTATTCTATGCCACGGCTAATAAAGACCGTCTGTGGGGATTCACAGGCACCGATCCGAGTTCAGTGTATTAATATGCCAGCGTGCTATGCACCACGGTGCTTCCATTTAATTTGTAGAACCTGGTATAGTCTTAGTGTTCTTGAAATATACCAACCATTTTGTTACGCTTCCATTTTTAATTTTGGCTCAAAGACTCCAGCAGTCTTCAAGAAGTTAATTTCACGAAATATGTAATAAGAATCTTCCTGCAGAACCTAACCACTTGCTTGGCTGACCACCTCACTTCCTCCACAACACTGTGGAGAGAGACTTGCCATTTGCACTACTCTTCAAATTGGTCGTGAACAGTTAGGATTGTCTCTTCTGCAAACACTGAAGATATAAATACACAGCAGGTCAGTCAGTATTTGAAAGAGAAAAGAGCCAGTTAACGTTCGGTTGTGTATCCCTTTGAAGAAAGGTCTACAGCTGAGACATTAATCTTGTCTCTTCTCCGATGCTAATGAACTTGCTGTGTATTTCCAGCATTTTCTGGTTTGACATTTTTACAGTTGATTTTCTGTTAGGTTTTCAAAACCACAGTTTAAACAGTGAGTGAGTGACTTCCTGGAGGGGCCCCAGTTTTAAGCTCGGCAAGATAAGGGATCTAAATTCACCTCCGTAGAGATGGGCATTAACCCAGGGTGCTTTAGAGATTGTTCATACAGCTCCATCATACTGTTCGACTTCATAAACTCCGTCCACCCACGCTGTCATCAGCATTTGCGTATCTTCAACCCCCCTCCCCCCCAAAAAAAAATTGACTGCAGTGGTAGAAAGGAAGGGGTGGTGATGGTGAGAGTGAGGTAATTAATCCTTGATCTTTGTAACTTCATTCTGTTTGGCTTCCTCCCTGCTTTCCTGAAGGTGTTGACTTGCTGGATATGAATCTATGGCACCAGCTGCCCTCGAGGCACCTTGTTCAAGTGGCCATTTCCCCATCTGCCGTTTTGGCTGAGAGTTAACTTTGTACATGGCATGGAACCGTACAAGGCAACTTTCTTGATCTTAGTAGGGACCCTGATGGTGGAACCTGTTCTTTCAATGACATGATAACAAAAGAGAAATCTTCCCCACCGTGCTGGATTGTATTCATACTCCACTGCATAATGACGTGCAGTCACTGGATGTTGTTTTTCTGGTTGCCCACGATCTAAGTTTCCAATCTTAACCATGCTATTGGGAAAATGCAGGTAAAACCAAGTTCCCATCTCATGGGTGAGGGGGGAAGAGAGGTGGAAATGTGAGTATATGTTGCCCCAGGCACCCCAGAACCTGACCAAGAAGTAATTGCGGCGCAGAGAGGTGCTGGCGAGTGGCTCCTAATGATTCAGTTCACAAGTTGTTAATGGCAGTGGCTGTGTGACTCTGGTTGAAGACTAGCTTCCAAAGCTCCAGTATTAGTCTGTAATTACTGACTTCTTGTTAAGGGCCCACAATATAATGAAGGTTTATGTTGGAAGGGCTGCGCGCCCTTGCGTCCGTTGCGTTCTAGAAGAATAAATGTTGTTGTTTTTGTTTGCAACTATTTTTTTTCTGGTGGTTGAAAAGCAGCTGGTTTTATCAGGGCGGCTTGTGGCCAATGACCCTTCACATACTGAGTCATTGGATGCAGCAGTGCCGCTCTGAGAGGCACTGCAGCGAGGCTGGATACTTGCTCACTAGGAACATAAGAACATAAGAATTAGGAGCAGGAGTCGGCCATAAGGCCCCTCGAGCCTGCTCTGCCATTCAATAAGATCATGGCTGATCTTCGACCTCAACTCCACTTTCATGCCTGATCTTCATATCCCTTGATTCCCCTAGAGTCCAAAAATCTATCTATCTCAGCCTTGAATATACTCAAAGACTCAGCATTTACAGCCCTCTGGGGTAGAGAATTCCAAAGATTCACAACCCTCAGTGAAGAAATTCTTCCTCATCTCGGTCCTAAATGGCTGATCCCTTATCCTGAGACTATGCCCCCTAGTTCTAGACTCCCCAGCCAGGGGAAACATCCTCCCTGCATCTACCCTGTCAATCCTCCTCAGAATCTTACACGTTTCAATGAGATCACCTCTCATTCTTCTAAACTCCAGAGAGTATAGGCCCAATCTACTCGATCTCTCCTCACAGGACAGCGCGCTCATCCCAGGGATCAACCAGTCAAGGAGCAAACTGGCTGAAGAGTTATTATGGGCTGCTCCTGTGAAACTCCTAGCAGCCAGTATAGAGCTGGGAATAGATTGCTCAAGTTGTGACGGGGGGGGGGGAAGGAAAAGTGTATATGAAAACCTTTTTAATTTTCCATTGGAATCCAGATTGGTCGACTGAGCTCCTTTTTAGATTTGATGGGGATAACCCCCCTCCCATTTTCTGATTTCAAGTGTTTTTTATTTGCAGGTGGAGGCTTGCATTTTATTTCTATATATTCTTCTATGGAGTGAGATTTCTATGGAAGGTAAGTGCTGCATCTGTATGTGTGTCTGTATATCTGCACCACGGTGCAACCCCTCCCCTCCCAAAGAGAAATGTGAGCGGCCGCACAACACCAGGTTATAGTGCAACAGCTTTATTTGAAATCACAAGCTTTCGGAGCGCTGCTCCTTCGTCAGGTGGAGGCTTGCATTTTATTTCTATATATTCTTCTATGGAGTGAGATTTCTATGGAAGGTAAGTGCTGCATCTGTATGTGTGTCTGTATATCTTCACCTGACGAAGGAGCAGCGCTCCGAAAGCTTGTGATTTCAAATAAAGCTGTTGGACTATAACCTGGTGTTGTGCGACTTCTCACATTTGTCCACCCCAGTCCAACACCGGCATCTCCACATCATGGCTCCCAAAGAGAGGCAAGCATTATTGTCCATTCTTTCTTTGATCAAGATGACCACTGGGGGCATCCTCTTCACAGCAGCAGTGGCCCTGCAAAGTGGCTGACGTGGAGTTAGCAGATGTGCAGAGCAGGTGGCAGTTTGCAATAAGTGCCATTAACCGTGTTCTGTTACTTCCAGTGTAAATGCATGCGAGTAAAGATGTGCTCCATTTTGAATTTACTTGTTTGTACCTCAGTGCAGAAATAGTTGGGGGCCTACTTGTGTATTAAAGTAAAGAAAGAACTTGCCTTTATATAGCGCCTTTCATTACCTCCGGACGTCCCAAAGCGCTTTACAGCCAGTGAAGTACTTTTGAAGCGTAGTCACTGTTGTATTATAGGAAAACATGGCAGCCAATTTACACACAGCAAGCTCCCACAAACAGCGAGGCAAATGAGCAGATAATCCAACGATGTAGGTTGGGTGATGATTGTTGGCCAAGACATTGGGAGAGCTCCCCTGCTCATCGAATAGTGCCACGGGGTCTTTTTGCATCCACCTGAGAGGACAGGCAGAGCTTTGGTTTTATGTCTGGAGTGTCCACCTAGATTTTGTGCTCGAGTCTCTGGAGTGGGGTTTGAACCGTGACCACCTGACTCGGAGTGGAGGGCTCTACCACTGAACCAAGGCTGACTCCTAGTTAAGTTGGGCAAGTGACATCAGAATGGCTGTGTAGAGTGAAGAGAGGTGTACAGGGACACACCTGATGGGAACCATGGTGATGTCCAGGAGCTAGCTTCTGTTATGTTAGAGTGGTACGGTTTTGTGTGTGTTCTACTGGTAAGTGGTGACTCCAGTCTCGCCCCATTCCTCCCAAGTATTTGCTTTACGCAACCAGCAAGGTGTGTTTTTGCACCTAAATACTTGATTACAAAGATTTTAATGTATAGCTTCAGTGGGAATGACTTTGCATGGTGCCGTGTGAGGATGACTTGGTGATCCGTGGTCTGTTGCGAGGTGCACAGTGGCTCCTTTCTGGTGTGTGAGCAGAGAATTTCAGAGATTTGTGTTTCCCCCCCCCCCCCCCCCCCCCCCCCCCCTCCAGTACTGGATAATGACCCGAGTTGTATAGTGTTTGCCTGTCGGCTCATTTTGTTATAGTTACTCCCTTTTCCATTTAATGTGCCAGTGCAGATTCCGTTCGGTTGCTTTTTGGGTCGGTAGTACTGGCTATCTTTTAATTCCTTGAACTGACTGACTCGGAATAATTGTGGTTTGTGTTTTTTGTTGTTAAAATACTTTCTCCGTGAGGATATATCAGGCCTACACTCCGTACCTGTCCACGACAAGATAACTGGAATCAAAAGCTCAAGTGTGTGGGAGATTGTGGGCAAAAAGTCCACATCCCACAACCTGTAACGCTGCACTTAACACCGCCCGATATATTTTAACACTATGCAGGTAGTGCTTTATTCCCTTCCAACTTTTGCGCCAAGATGTAAAGAGTGATTAATTTGAAGGCTTTGAATTTGTGCTGACTACTCCTGATCTCCGGTGGATCAATTACTGCAAATGCAACTCCCAGGGGCAGCTGTTTTTAATGGGCTTCCTGCTGTGAGTCCTGTGCACCCTGCACTCCATGCCAACTGACTTGTGTAGTAAAAGGGAAGATGCGTCTTCTGTCTTTACCCAGTGCTTTCATGTTTGCATTGAATCTAGCTCTGCATTTTCTATAAATCTGAAGTTGCTCCAGAATTCATGCAACGGCTGGTGCCATTATACTGAGATATCCGCTATTTGGGAGTGGGAGGAACAACCAGTATATTGGCCCAAAGATTGCTGTCAAAATAACCGTGTGGCTAATAGCCTCGCCGTTATTTATGTGCAAATGCCACAGCAACTTCAGGCAAGGGCAGATGCGCGGTTAAACACGGAACTCGAAAAGTTGCTGTCTGAGATGCGCCGCTCCGCCTTTAGCTTTGCGAAAAAGGCATCTCGTTGCCTGGCTTATTATTCAAATGCATTGAGCGGCGTGAAGTTCCTGTACTTGCACTGTAGCTACAAAGTAAACTCGCCACAGAACATTGTCAAGTCATTTTAAGTCTAAGTACCCTTTAACGGGCTGATAAGTGTTAATTACTGCCCGTCAACCTTTCTGCCACTGAAAATTAATTATTACAAGTGTGGAATCTCATTCCTTCAGGTTTTGATTGTTGGAGATTTATACTTTTGTCTCTCTTCACTCTCTTAATCCAATATTTCTCTCTTTCTCTTTCTGTACCTGACTTGATATTGAATTCACCCACTCTAACTTGCACTTGCTTGTTCAAACCCTTGTGCTGTTCATTTCACAATCCTCCTATCTGATTGGTTAAGAAGCTACACAGTTGCTTGGCCTGTTCACTCAGATCCCAGATGCCCCGTTTCCATCTCACACTTCCAGCAATTTGCTATGCAAAATATCATGGAGCTTAAACGGGCAAGGGCAAGTCTAACTGACAGCGGGCGCCGTTCATTGACCGCTTACAGGAATTTTTGGGCCACTAACTGACAGCGGGCGCCGTTCATTGACCGCTTACAGGAATTTTTGGGCCATAATGTTTTCGGGTTTTATCTACACCAAATGCATTCATTTCTACACAATTTTTGTCTCATTTATCCAGGCCTCTTCTGAGCAACCTGTTCATTGACTTTTAATATTTCAACAGTCTATCCAATCGTAGTAAGATTTAAGAATACAAATCCATTTTACATTTTAGAACAATTGTTCCTTACTATTTAAAAATAAATATTGCAAGGAAGGTTGACCGAATGCGTTGGATCGCTAACTTGCACCCCATTTAATTAGCTGGAGATTTGATTTTATTGTAAAGTTTGCTGAGCAGTGTGCTCAGAATACACAATGACAAAAACAATCCGCACTTTGCCAACAGTATGGCGACAGTATTTCTCATGCACCGAATTTGGGAGCATTTATGGGTCTCCTTTGTACAAATTGGAGGGAGAGGTCTTTGGAAAGAGGGAAGAGGAAGAAGCGGAGGGGGAGATGAAGAGATGAACATGCTCTTCTGCAAGGACAAAAACAATGAAGCACGGCCCTGTGTTGCTGTTAGACTGGGGTTCATGGAAAAGCGGGATGCAGGTGCTAATTTTTTTTTGAGTAGAATTGACCGATCTTATGGTCTGATCCCTGCTGCTTCAATGACAGAACTTGCAGTGAAGACCTCAAGCGCAGAAATGAGGCTCCAGGGTATTGCTGTTTTTACTGATTTTCTCTTTCGAAGTTTTTAATAACTGGATGGACCAATGCCAGACCTCGTGGTCTGTTGCTAAGCGACTGATCTGGTAATTTTTTTTATTTCCGGCTACCAAGCCAGTGATGTCGACCGGAGCGTCACTCTTTCAATTTGCGTTGGCTGTTGCAGCTGTGGTCACTGGGTGTGAACAAAAGGATTTAAAGGGGCCCCTACCCTGAAGTGTTTAGCCAACTTTTTCCTGAGTTTTCCAAATACTGCAACCAGGCAGCGCAATTCATGTTGCAGTAAATAATTGTATGGTTTACACATTGTATCATTGTAACAAATCATGTCTATTGTTCTTTCCCCCCCCCCCCCCCCCCCCCTCCCCCCCCCCCCCTCGCCAATGACTTTTTTTGAAAAATTACTGTTCCAAACCAAACTGCATTTATCAATTCATCGAGTCTCGTCTTGTTTGGTGAGATGCAACTGCTGTTGACTCTCTCCAGCCTTATCGTAACAAGTCTGGGCACGATATGTTCTTTTTTTCATGGCTGTGTACACCTTTTGTGTAAATGTCTTGTCTCGGTTGAGTCAACGTATGCGGTCTAGCTTCACTCTGTCAACTTTTGGCCAGGACACCGGGGATAACTCCCCTGCTCTTCTTCGAAATAGTGCCATGGGATGTTTTACGTCCACCTGAGAGAGCAGACGGGGCCTCAGTTTAATGTCCCACCCCGAAAGACGGCCCCTCCGACAGTGCAGTGCTCCCTCAGTACTGCCCCTCCGACAGTGCGGCACTCCCTCAGTACTGCCCCTCCGACAGCGCGGCGCTCCCTCAGTACTGCCCCTCCGACAGCGCGGCAATCCCTCAGTACTGCCCCTCCGACAGTGCAGTGCTCCCTCAGTACTGCTCCTCTGACAGTGCGGCGCTCCCTCAGGACTGCCCCTCCGACAGCGCGGCCCTCCCTCAGTACTGCTCCTCCGACAGCGCGGCGCTCCCTCAGTACTGCCCCTCCGACAGTGCGGCGCTCCCTCAGTACTGCTCCTCCGACAGTGCGGCGCTCCCTCAGTACTGCTCCTCCGACAGTGCGGCACTCCCTCGGTACTGCCCTAGAGCGTCACCCTAGATTTTTGTGCTCAAGTCTCTGGAGTGGGACTCGAACTCACGACCTTCTGACTCAGAGGCGCGAGTGCTGCCCACTGAGCCACGGATGACGCATGGGTTTCTGCAGTGGCAGTAGTCTTTGGTGTGCAGTACAAGACCATAAATAGCAAATTACCTAAGATTTGCTTTGTAACCACAGTGTACTTGTACAACGAGTTTTCAACAGTTTCTGCCAAATATCCTTGCAGGCATCATAAACCATAACATGTCAATTTGGAACAATTATTAATGGTGTCGGGTGGCTGCTACTGTTTTAATTTGCACCCCCGCCCCCCACACCCCTTACTAATTTTGTGGCTCATCGAGGGAAGGGCTGTGGTTCTGAGCACCTTTTTTATGGGCTGTACATTAGGCAAATGTACTTTTCCATTATTCTCCCACCTCTCCTGAAAGGCGTTGACTCCTGCTTGGGATGCAGAGTGTGCTCTGGTACCTCAGCCAAGTGGCTGCTAATCCTGTGTGAGCCAAGACCGCACTGGCAGGCTAATTCAACGGTGGCGAGCGTCACAGTTGAGTATGCCTATGTTGGCGCTGGATGAGGAATGAATAATTGCCACTTGGGGGTGAGATACCAGAGGGTGGCCAGTACCCATGGACCTGTACCCCAACCTTCCAGGATAAGGAGCGGGGAGTAAATGGGATGGGGAGTGGACTTTTTTTTTAAACTATCCCATTTGTTCCGCCCCCCCGACCCCCGGGCCTCCCCCCAAATGCGTCATTGTAATGTTCTTTGCATCAGACGCCTGACATTTTTTAGGTGCACTAGTGCATGATTTTTGTATGTAAACCCAAACCGACTTGCACGCAAATTTCTGTAGCATGTTCAGATGTTGTAGATGAGCTGCCTCTGGAAGAGTGAGCAAGGTTTTAGGATTGGGGACCTTGTCTGTCTAATTGCGTACTGTTTGCCGGGAATGTACACGAGGTAGTTAACCAGAGTTCATTTAGCTCTCCTAATCTTTTGAATTTGTAGGCTGCGGATTCAGGCGTGGGGTGGAGAGTGGGGAAGAGTTTGTCATAAGCAAGTGACGGAATCATTTCTAATTTAGGAAAGGATGTTAAGAGAGCCCATCACGGTGAATGCTGCCCCAAGTTACAGCAGGTAGTAATGAGAATAATCGGACCAGACTGTGCAACATCTTCCATTGCTTTTCAACACATCTGGTCTTGTTGCACAGCCGCTACTCTCCCATTCAGAATGTGCTGGCGTAGCCACTTCTTTGTGATTTGCTCTTCACTGCTACCATTCCACACATTGCTTAAATAATGTGGCAGGGTGCTCGAATGCTGATTCCTCCAGGCTATAAAGCTTCTCCACAGGGGAGTGAAGGAAAACTTTAATGAAGAATTGCTTGAAGAAACACTGACTTCAAGCAAATGCTCACAGCATTGTTGGCAAAGACCGAGGCAAAGATTGCTCGTGTTCTTAGACTAGGAACGTTGCATCCTATGGGGACGGAGTTTAGACAGCAGCAACTCTTTTTGTTGTTCGACAAATCTGGAGATCCCTCTTCTCTTTCATATTGTGAGTTTGTGCAAGTTATTGTCATTTAGACTCTTGCAGCCAACAGAGAGCAGACCTTCGTGGCCATTTGGTCTTTACTGGAGTTCAACACAGGTTCTTGCTGAGAACTTTAGCTGAAGAGCCAAGGCCTATAGTACACCAACAACACCAACTTGCATTTATACGGCGCCTTTAACGTAGTAAAACGTCCCAAGGCGTTTCACAGGAGCGATTATCAAACAAAAATTGACATCGAGCCACAGGATGAGATATTGGGGCAGATGACAAGAGGTAGGTTTTAAGGAGCATCTTAAAGGCGGAGAGGTTTAGGGAGGGAATTCCAGAGTTTGGGGCCCAGGCAGCTGAAGGCACGGCCGTCAATGGTGGAGCGATTAAAATCAGGGATGCTCAAGATGCCAGAATTGGAGGAGCGCAGATAACTCGGAGGGTTGTAGGGCTGGAAGAGATTAGAGATGAGGAGTGGGTGAGGTCATTGAGGGGTTTGAAAATGAGGATTTTAAAATCGAGGCCTTGCTTAACCGGGAGCCAATGTAGGTCAGCGAGCATAGGGGTGATCACCAAGAGCAAGAAGTAATGATTAGCTCATGCCAAGTTTGTGTGTTTTAAAAAAAAAAAAACAAGCCTGAATATTGTAGGAAGAAAAAGATTGAGGAAAATGAGGCATTTCATTTTTTTTTTACTTTGAATATACAGCAACAGAAACAGGCCAACTAGTCTGTGCCGGTGTTTATGCCCCACACGAGTCTCCTCCCATTCTATCTACCTCACCTCAGCCTTTCAGCATATCTTTCTATTCCCCTTTTTCTCTCATGTACACGTCTAGTTTCCTTTGAGAAATGAGCGAGTTCGAGTAGGACTGTGTTGAGGCTTGATTTCAACACTGAGGATGCAGGGTCAAGGAAATATGTGTAGATAGTGTGTGTATGGAGCTTAATAGGAAGAAGAGGGAAGTTCAGTGAAGCATTGACTGCAATTGTGATGAGAGAGACCATAAAACGTGCAAGGGAGAGGTTAGAAGTGAGAGAAGGATGGACTATGTGACCAGAAGCTTTTTCTTGTATCCTGTCTGGGAGTACAAGAGATGGGTACCTAGAAATGGTTCGCTTCATTTCTAGTACCTAGTACCTAGAAATGAAGGGAAAGTGTACTAGTCCATTGTCCATTCCAGTGTTGCTGTTTTTGAGTTTATTTGTATGGGAATTGCTAGTTTTGGCTGAGTAATGAGTTGCATCTGTGCCCATCACCAGAGCACTACAAGTTGAAATTGAGTTTGCAAAAATAAACCAACCGCCAATTGCAGTGAGAAAACAGTTATCCAGGAAGCAATGTGTTGCAATCTGACAGAGGGGATGGTGCTCTTGCTGTGGTGCACAATCTGGCAGAAAACATGAGCGAGCAAACCAGGTTGTCTGTGTGTGGTTTTTTTTCTGTTCCACGTTTTGCTGGCTTTGATGGGGAAACGTGCCATTCTTCCAGTGTACAGCAACCTCTTCTGCCATCCCAGCTTAGAAGAGGAACTTGTCATCTGATGGAATTGCCAGCAGCCGTACATGTCTCATCGCTGCAGGGCACTGCAATATCTTTTCAAATGCAGTATGCTGGGGGCTTTATGATGGTGCAGGTTCAGTGCTGTTAGCTTTTTTTTTTGGCCCATCTTTTCTGCCAATTTTCTCCTTCTCTATCCTGAAGGTACTGACTCCTTGCCGGCGGACAATTGAGTTCTGGGCATCCTTCAATGCCTCACCCAAGTGACCATGTTTGTCATGGGCACAGATACCACTGTCCTTTTGCATTTGAGCTTACAGAGTGAGTGTTGGCAGGCTAATCACAGGAGGTCCTCGGCCCAACCATTTTCAGCTGCTTCATCAATGACCTTCCCTCTGTCATAAGGTCAGGAGTGGGCTCAGCAGGACTTGGACAACATCCAGGCTTGGGCTGACAAGTGGTAGGTAACATTTGTGCCATCTCAGTGCCAGGCAATGACCATCTCCAACAAGAGGAGCCCCAAGGAGCCCTAGTAAAACTGAAGTCAATGGGAATCGGGGGGGGAAAAACTCTCCACTGGCTGGAGTCATACCTAGCACAAAGGAAGATAGTTATGGTGGTTGGAGGTCAATCGTCATAGCCCCAGGACATCGCGGCAGGAGTTCCTCAGGGCAGTGTCCTAGGCCCAACCATCTTCAGTTGCTTCATCAATGACCTTCCCTCCAACATAAGGTCAGAAGTGGGGATGTTCGTTGATGATTGCAGTGTTCAGCGCCATTCACAACTCCTCAGATAATGAAGCAGTCCATGCCCGCATACAACAAGACCTGGACGACATTCAGGCTTGGGCTGATAAGTGGCAGGTAACATTCGCGCCACAGAAGTGCCAGGCAATGACCAGCTCCAACAAGCGAGAGTCTAACCACCTCCCCATGACATTACCATCGCCGAATCCCCCACCATCAACATCCTGGGGGTCACCATTGACCAGAAACTTAACTGGACCAGCCACATAAATACTGTGGCAACAAGAGCAGGTCAGAGGCTAGGTATTCTGCGGCGAGTGTCTCACCTCCTGACTCCCCAAAGCCTTTCCACCATCTACAAGGCACAAGTCAGGAGTGTGATGGAATACTCTCCACTTGCCTGGATGAGTGCAGCTCCAACAACACTCAAGAAGCTCGACACCATCCAGGACAAGGCAGCCTGCTTGATTGGCACCCCATCCACCACCTTAAACATTCACCACCGGCGTACCGTGGCTACAGTGTGTACCATCTACAAGATGCACTGCAGCAACTCGCCAAGGCTTCTTGAGCAGCACCTCCCAAACCTGCGACCTCTTCCACCTAGAAGGACAAGGGCAGCAGGCGCATGGGAACACCACCACCTCCAAGTTCCCCTCCAAGTCACACACCATCCTGACTTGGTAATATAGTGCCGATCCTTCATCGTCGCTGGGTCAAAATCCTGGAACTCCCTCCCTAACAGCACTGTGGGAGTACCTTCACCACACGGACTGCAGCGGTTCAAGAAGGTGGCTCCCCACCACCTTCTCGAGGGCAATTAGGGATGGGCAATAAATGCTGGCCTTGCCAGCGACGCCCACATCCCATAAACACATTTTTTTTAAAAAGCACCATTCACTAGAAGCTTAACTACCAGTCATATCAACACCATGACTGCAAGAGTAGGGCAGAGCCTGGTTACTCTGCGATGAATGATTCACCTTCTCATCCCTCCGCCTCACCGCAATCTACAAGACTCCAGTAAGGGATGTGATGGAATACTCTCCACTTGCCTGGATTGGTACAGCCACAACAATGCTCTAAGCTCAACGTCATCCAGGACAATAGTCCGCTTGATCGGCACCCCTTGCACCTTTTCCATCGTGGGCGCGCTGTGGCTGCAGCATGTACCAGCCACAGAGCGCACTGTAGCAACTCACTGCGCTTCAACAGCACCTCCTCTCCTCTGATCTCTACCAATGCAAAGGACAAGACCAGCAACGCCACTACCTCCGGGGAAACTGGGGATGGGCAATAAACGCGGCCTTGCCAGCGTCGCCCACATCCCAAGAATACATTTTTAAAAGACATTCCGAATGGATAGTGATCCGGAGCGGAAAGCCTGGATGGCCTTCTCCTATCTAACACAGGCACTGAGGCCAGAGCATCCCTGTATGGCTGCCCTGCCTGACATCAGCTAACTCTGCATTGACCAGGGATCGTGCCTGAGACCTTCCATGTCTGCATGACCCAGCTACTTACTGGATAGACTACAGTTTATTCCACACCCTACCACTGTATTCTTTACTTTTATATTTAAAAAAAAGTTGAGCTTTAAAATGCATTACTGGGCGAGATTACATGTGTGAGATCCTTTCAGTCTTTGGTCACGCACATTTAAAAAAAAAATAATAATAATGTTCTTTCATCAATAAATAACCTTTTGAAGTTGAAACAATAGTGGCTGTGCAAGTATAGTAATTTGTACAGGAAATCTTTTGCAGGTCTCCGAAGGCTGATTTAATTCTGCAGTGACTGAAGTAGCAACGTACTGCAGGGCCTCAACGAAGAGCTGGCGCACTTTGATGGAATTATCGCACGACTAAAAGCAGAACTTCGAAGTCTGTGTCTCTCTTGCAGTGTTTTCAGCATAATGGCTTTCTGCTCTGTGTCTTCTGATGTACAGAAGCAAGAAATACTTGAATCTTTGAATACATGTATTTGTGTTCCCTTCCCTCTCCCCTCTCTTGCTCCTCTCCAGTTGGCGATGACTCCTTGCTGGAGTACAGTTCTGCAGGTGCTCACTGGCATTTTTAATAGGTAAACTAAACAGTGATTGTCTGCAGACTGTCTGACCTTCAGTGTGGGAGGGGGCAGGAGAGAAGAGGAGAGGGAATCACGCAGGGAGTCACTGAATAATTATGAGGCTTCCCCCCCCCCCCTCTCTCTCTCCTCCTCCCCCCCCCCCCCCCCCTCCCCCCCGCAATAGCCATGGGGGCCTGAAGCTAATTTCAGTGTCCCATCTGCTGCTCCGACTGATCGCAGCTAACTCCGCCTAGACCAGAGAGTAAACCTGGGGCCTTCCGAGCTTGGATAGTTCAGTACCATACTTGTGTGGTGGTTTAGTAGGTAAAAGCATCAGGAGAGCGACATTTTTTCCTCCTATTTCCGATCTCGCTGGCCTGTGCATCTCCGATAGCTGGCGTCTTGCTTCCAAGTCTCCACCAGTGTTGTTTTCCAGCTGCCTGCTTGGGATATGCATGATGTGGTTTCATGGCCATTTATCATCCTGATGCTTATCACCCTTCCTCATGGTGGGATTTTGGCTTGGATCGGGAAAGGGGTGGAGTGGGGAATCAATCCTGCATCCCTCCACTTTGTGTTGTCACGCGCTGCCTCCTTCCTGTCCCTTCCCCACGGGGGAGCTGCCAAGCACGAACGTGTGGTACAATTACGTGCTCTGATTTCCACTGAATCCACCGCTCCGCATTATTTTGTCACCCTGGGTGTTACACACGCAGAATGTTGAGCCACTTTGCTTCTTCCTGTCCCGTTTAGGCACATTTGCATTCACTGAATTAATTGTTGCTGTTTTGGGAGAGCAGCCTTGTGCTTTGCCACCTGCCTTTTTTAATGGGTTTCATCAGGTGCTGGTCTATAGATTTCTATAGCATGAAATGTGGAGGACTGGCAACACCTGGGAGAGAGACATTAACCCAATGGCAGACTCGGTGCCTTTTTGTGGGTCTGGAGTGCCTTCTGCTGAGTGGATACAGGGTCATTCACAGTACTGCTACTTTCGTATGATGGGAAAAGCTTATAATGGGCTGTCTAGTTTGGCTCTCCATTCGATGACCTCCTGAGATGCCGAGTAAAGAAATGAGGTGCCTCCCGCAACAGATCTCAGTGGGCAGGTTGATGTGATGTGTTCCATGGTCTGGGACTCGTCCGTGTCCTGTGCCGATTGGGTTGCGCGCTGCCCAATGTCTTCGAGGGAGGTCGGAGCCAGGGACCTCTGCTGTTGGGTCAGCGATGAGGCGTTGGTTCTTTATGTTGCCGAGCGTCCCACGCTTCCGTGAGTTGACACCAGCTGCATGAATATTAGCTGCTGCATCCCAGAATGGCCGGCGCGATTTTTAAGCGCTTTCGTGGCGGGTTTTTCAAGTCTTTGTGAATGGGAGGGTCGCTGTTGCTCAGGATTTTTTCCATCTCCCGGAGCACGGTGGCGTCGCGGCGAATGGCAGGTGGGGCAACGTGGGAGAGCACCGGGAGCCACTCAGTTGGAATGGACTTGATCGTCCCTGACACCGTCCTCATGGCGGTGTTTAGCTGCACGTCCATGATCTTTGTGTGGCGGCGGCAGGGCAGGATTCTGTGACGTGAAGCTGAGCGAGGGAGCGTTTGCTGACGGCTGCGCTCCTGTAATACAAGAGCTCCTTTTTCCTGTCTCTGACGCGGTTTGTTTTGATGTAGCCGGTTTCTAGTCTTCACTTACTTGCTGCACGTGCACTGATATTTACTATTTACAGGGGTGCTGTGCTGCTAAAATGTGAACCAAGAGCTGTTCCAGTGACCCAGGTGAACCACACGTTTGCACTAACTGGACTGACTTTTTTTCCGGCTGTACAACCGTTCTATTCTACCCCTGAACACAATTCTAAGCCTGACCACGTGTTGCAAAGTCGTTTGTCTGCTGCTGCCTGTCGATTGCTATCCTTAAAGTAATGAGCACCTGTGAGTGATGTCAGCAGGCAACAGACCAGATTTATACAGACAGCAAAGTACTTTTGAAGTGTAGTCACTGTTGTAATGGAGGGAAATATAGCTCGCACAGCAAGCTCCCACAAACCGCAATGCGATAAATGACCAGACAATCTTTTTTTAAGTGATGTTGGTTGAGGGGTAGATATTGGCCAGGACCCTGAGGAGAACTCCCCTGCTCTTCTTCGAATAGTGCCCAGAAGGGCAGATGGGTCCTCATTTTTACATCTCGTCTGAAAGACAGCACTTCTACTCCCTCAGTACTGCACTGGAGTGTCGACCTGGATTATGTGCTCAGGTCTCTGGAGTGGGACTTGTACCCACAACCTTCTGACTCGAGTGAGAGTCCTACTGAGAACTGCTTTTAAATGGAGCATGCAGCCTGCTCCAATATGAGTGAAAATGCTTCCTGTTTGTAAATTTCTTTTTAAATTGTGCTTTCAGCAAATATGTAAAACCAGTGCTGGCTGCAATTTTTGGGGCTGTGTAATTTACTCTCGTTAACTCCAGAATGGGCTGGGTAGACAGACTGCAAGTTAAGGATAAGCATTGTTCTTGGATTCTAAATGTGGTAGTAATTTGCCCTTTTTTTGAGATCCTGATTCTAACACGAGTGTGTAAATCTGGCTCCTCTGGCTCAGTGGGTGAATTCACTGTGTGGGATGGTGGTGCACCTTTACAGGTGAGGAAGGTCCCAATTCAAGCAATGGCACGTGCTGAGCTGATGGATCTCCGTTGGACTGTGATGGTGCTGCAGTTCATTGTCCCGGAGGGTAAGGAAGCAAATAGGCCAAGATTCCCGCTCCTGATTGCTGGGCAGTGCCCGGTGTTGGGCAGTGCATGTTTATGGCTGCCCGATGAAGAAAGGCTTAGGCTAGGTTGTGATACCCCACCTATGGTCAACCAGCCCAGTGCCACTCTTCAGACTATTGTGACAAGAATGGCTAGTGGCCAAGGGCCTGAGAGCTGCCGGTGCCTGTGGAACAGGCCCCTCGGCTGAGAGTTGCTGTCTTCAGGAAAAAATAACTGTTGGGGATGGGGTGGTTGGAGAAAAGAGCATTTCTAAATGTTTCTTTTCGATACCGGTCCAGTATAATGGTTGCTGCCGTACCTAACTATGCCTCTGCTTTCTTCTAGGCCCCCTGGTTCTGGGACACCCGACATTGCTGGTATAACTACCCGTATCAGGTGAGAGCTGAACAATGGCTGAGCAATCTGATCTCCGTGTTTATTTATTTTTCTCTCTCTCTCCCACATGGCAGCTGTCTTTCATTCATTCTGCCAGTGCCATTTACACTTCATCTAGAGCCATCTTTTGTTTCTTAACTTGTCCCATTACCATCTCCTTTTGCCTTACAACATCTCTTAATGTCTCCTTAACCTCTCCTGCCTTCCATCCCATCACAGACCTTCCCTTTTGTTCTTTCCTCCCCTCCCCCCTTTCCCTGCCCCTACACTGGCTTAAAAACCTGTTCCATCTCCGGCTTTTTCCAGTTCTGACGAAGGGTCATCGACCTGAAACGTTAACTCTGTTCCTCTCTCCACAGATGCTGCCTGACCTGCTGAGTATCTCCAGCATTTTCTGTTTTTATTTCAGATTTCCAGCATCCGCAGTGTTTTGCTTTTGTACTCCGTGTTTATTTGTTGGCTTTCAAAATTAAAACTCGTGTTGTGTTCAGAGGACTGTAACCTGCCTTTTGTCAGAGCTCCCTGTACTCTTCAGGAAACTCCTTTTTAATTTTTCCTTTTTCAATTTAAATTTTACTAGATTTTTTTTAAATTTCAAATGTATATGTAAACACAACCCTGCATTTGAGTTTCTGGTTTCACACCACAACAATAAAAGGGCCATTTCACACTTGCTGCGAGCAGATGATTAGTTGAGAGGAGCCAGTTTCGAAACAACCTATGTAAAGTGGGACAAATTTGAAAGTGTATTACCCAGTTGCTGTACTGTTTCACCACCTGATCAAGTCCTGCATTTCCCTTTTGTCCAGGAACTGAATATTGTATTGATACCCTGAGAGGCACAAATTAGTGCTCCAATGTTAGAAGCTGGTCTTGGCTCCGCGAGTCCAGAAACCAGAATGATACTTTTTTTTTTTAAATGGCCCACCTGATGTAATCTGTATTTTAAAACCGAACATTTAAATGAGCTTTCAGGGGGTTCTGGGAATTCCTGTTGGTGTAACACTGCCTGTTCATCTCTGGGATCCACGTTTGAACAACACGGTGGCATAGTGGTTAGCACTGTTGCCTCACAGCGCCAGGGACCTGGGTTCGAATCCGGCCTTGGGTGACTGTCTGTGTGGAGTTTGCACATTCTCCCCGTGTCTGCGTGGGTTTCCTCCGGGTGCTCCGGTTTCCTCCCACAGTCCAAAGATGTGCGGGTTAGGTTGATTTGGCTATGATAAATTGACCCTTAGTGTTAGGGGGGATTAAATACGTGGGGTTATGGGGATAGGGTGGGATATGTGTCGGTGCAGGCTCGATGGGCTGAAATGGCCTCTATCTGAATTGTGGGGATTCTGTGAATTCAACCCAGGCTGAGGGAGTGCAATAAAAACCGTAAATGCGAGAAACACTCAGCAGGTCAGGCAGCATCTGTGGGGAGAGAAACAGAGTTAACGTTCCAGGTCGATGACCCTTCGTCAGAACTCTGATGGAATGAAAGTCTCCACTAACTGACTGACTAGGACTTTTACAGTCAATTTAAAAAAAAAAACCATGGGGCTGTCTCAGTGCAGTTCCTAGTGCTTCTGTGAACACAACAAGCTGTCTCTCTCATGTGATGCTCGTTTGCAAGCCTCACTCAAACAACAAGGCAGTGATCTCCTCTACATCCTTTCCATTTTCTCCTTTGCTAATGGAAATTCCTTGGTTGTGTATATGTCTTGTACGCATCACTTTGCGTTCAAATGCAACTGCCATTTCAAACCCCTTTGAGTGCTGTCTTTTGAGGGGAGAGGAGAAGAGGGAGAAAGAAGAGCTGTATTGCGAAATTCTGAAGTAAATCTAATGTGTCCGACTGGCTAGGGAACAGACTGCCAGATGTTTAACCGTACACTAGTGCTTGATCCAAATGGTGCATGTTCAAAAATACAGTGGTCAGCCTATGTTTCTCAAAGCAGGTTAACTCTATATGATGTTGTTTGGAATTTGATCAATTCATAATAATGCGGAGCTGACCCGATATACGTTAAGAGCCGTTAATTACATTTTGTTTCTTGGTAATTAAGAATGTAATTCATCGAAAATAGGAGGCACTAGGCCTGAATAAGATGCATTCAACTGTACTATTTCAAGCTCTTGTTAGCTTATGATATTTGCACTGTGTATAGGGTCTGAACCTTTTATTCAAACGACTAAGTATACATTGGCAATTAACGAGATTTTTGTCCTTCCCTGCAGCAACTGGTGTTTGACATGTATTATTATTACATAATGGAGCTGTCGTTCTACTGGTCATTGATGTTTTCACAGTTTACAGATATTAAAAGGAAGGTAAGCAGCTGCCATCCTATCAAGTTCCAACCATCAGTGTAATATTTTCTGAAGTGGCTCTGTGATTGCAGCAGTGTGTAAATGCTGCTCCCATTACAAGCCAGTTTATTTATTTTTTTTAAATTGTTTAAACTGCATATTAACAGAACCAGAGTTCAATAACCAATCTCTTGTTCTGTGAATAAGTATGTTTAAACAAACCTGACGGGGCTATTTTCGTTTCCAACAATGATTTTAATACCTTTTTTAGAATGGTTGCAAAGCCGCTTGAGTCATACAGTGTGCCTGAAGTGAAGGGAGTCTGGGGATGATCCAACAACATAAAACTACCTATAAACTGGGTGCTGCTTGGCAGTTTTTCTTTACGATTCTTTCTTCGAAAGAGCCAGCGCAGACTCGATGGGCTGAATGGCCTCCTTCTTCTGTGCTATTCTATGAATCTGAAATTGTGAGTTGTGAGGAGGATGCAAAGAGGCTTCAAGGCGATTTAGACAAGTTGAGTGAGTGGGCAAATACATGGCAGATGCAGTATAACGTGGATAAATGTGAAGTTATCCACTTCGGTAGGAAAAACAGAAAGGTAGAATATTATTTAAATGGTGATAGATTGGGAAATGTTGATGTACAAAGGGACTTGGGTGTCCTTGTACACCAGTCACCTGAAAGCAAACATGCAGGTGCAGCAAGCAGTTAGGAAGGCAAATGGTATGTTGGCCTTCATTGCAAGAGGATTTGAGTACAGGAGCAAGGATGTCTTACTACAGTTATACAGGGCCTTTGTGAGACCACACCTGGAGTACTGTGTGCAGTTTTGGTCTCCAGACTGATTCCTGGGATGGCAGGACTGTATGAGGAGAGATTGGGTCGACTAGGCCTGTATTCACTAGAGTTTAGAAGAATGAGAGGGGATCTCATTGAAACGTATAAAATTCTGACAGAGCTAGACAGACTGGATGCAGGGAGGATGTTTCCCCTGGCTGGGGAGTCTAGAACGAGGGGTCACAGTCTCAGGATACGGGGTAGGACATTTAGGACTGAGATGAGGAGAACTTTCTTCACTCAGAGGGTGGTGAACCTGTGGAATTCTCTACCACAGAAGGCTGTGGAGGCCAAGTCACTGAATATATTTAAGAAGGAGATAGATAGATTTCTAGACACAAAAGGCGTCAAGGGGTATGGGAAGAGAGCGAGAATATGGTATTGAGATAGAGGATCAGCCATGATCATATTGCATGGCGGAGCAGGCTCGAAGGACCGAATGGCCTACTCCTGCTCCTATTTTTCTATGTTTCTATGAAAGCCTGATTGTTGGAAATAGGAAATATCACCCTAGGAGCACACTGCATGTAACTGAATTAGGGGAACTTTACCCCTGCACTTACCTGTGCTATAGTTAACTATTTAAATGGAAATAGTTTTCATTCCCTAGCACTGATGTCCCTTATCTAGAACTTGACATTTAATTAAAAAAAAAAAAAATTAAATTGATTTGGTATGTCTTCTGTATTTGTCAGTTTGTTTCAACAGCACATCTTGGCAGCAGGTGTACAGACAGTGCCTGGTTACATTGCAAAGTGCTGAATAAAACTGCTCAACTGTTGGGTTTCTTGAGAAGCTTTTCACTGAGGAAGAAAAATTGCAACCAAAACCAATTTGGTTGTGATTGCTTCAGAGTTAATTTCTCTACTTGAGTAATAAAGCCCCACAAATCTGCACTTGCTAAAGGCACAAAGGATTGATCTTCTCAGGCATTACCTGTGCTGTTCATTGAAAGAAGTGGCTGATGAAATACTGCTGCGATGTCCTTGTGGTTGTGGAGCTAGGTGCCATGGTTGTGCTATGCTCACACACCAACTATATTTAGGAATGACTTTTCAGTAATTCTTCTTGGGTTGCTAGATGAATACCTCATAGCGAAGCCTGACCCCCTTGGAGACTTCTTTGTCCCATACACAAGGACAAATCTTGTTCGCTCAGCTCAGTATTGCACAGTTGTTTATAACTTGCTCATAGCATAAGAACATAAGAAAATAAGAATTAGGAACTAGAGTAGGCCCCTCGAGCCTGCTCCGCCATTCAATAAGATCATGGCTGATCATTGACCTCAACTCCACTTTCCCGCCCGATCTCCATATCGCTTCATTTCCCTTCGGGGTAGCAAATACCAAAAATTCACAACCCTCTGAGTGAAGAAATTCCTCCTTATCTCAGTCCTAAATGGCTGACCCCTTATCCTGAGATTATGACCCCTAGTTGTAAACTCTCCAGCCAGGGGGCAACATCCTCTCAGCATCTACCCTGTCAATGGCTGTACAACTTCTTTAGGATTGATGTGGTACAGGAAAGAATTTTAAGCCTTACATATTGTTTGCATTATTATTCAATCTCTGGATGCTAGGCCACCTCAGGAGGCAGTTCAGAGACAACCACTTTGGTGTGGGACTGGATAGGCCAGACTGGGCATGTTTCCTTTTACGACAATCCGATAACGTCATGGTCACTTTTTTATATAACTGAATTCAAATTCTTAAACTGTCGTGGTGGGATTTGAACTCTCGTTCTCTGGATTATTAATCCAGGCCGCTGGAATATCAGTCCAGTAACAATAATCACTGTGCTACCGTAGCCAGATTGAAGTGGGTTCGATACCACTGCAACCAATAAATTGGATTTGGGGTTTGTCTCCAGCTTTCCCCATATGGGGAGTGCCCAAATGCCAGTCTGGGAGAGGTGGGTGGGACATCTCTGGTTACTTTTGTGCATCTTTAGTGGTGAGCTGCAGAATGGCATTTTCAGAGGCTTTGTAAGGGAGAGGTGATTTTTTTTTCTCCCCTGCTCAGTGGGTGGGAGGGGAATGTAAACTCTGCATCTTCAGTTTTCAGCCATACCTCCTGAATGGTGCTTATCACTGTTTTGTGCTCTCCTGAACTGTCTGTCCTGTGCAGTCTAGCATTACAGCTATGCTCTCAGATGGCTTATACAGATTCCCATCACTAATGCAAACTACTGTGCAAAGCAAACCAAACTGTGTTGAAGTGCATTCGAAAATGTCCTACTTTGCTCTAGATTCAAAGGAACTGGCTTCATAATGTTCCCTACACAGCTGTGGCTCAGTGGGTAGCACACTCGCCTCTGAGTCAGAAGGTTGTGGGTTCAAGTCCCACTCCAGGGACTTGAGCACAAAAATCAAGGCTGACACTCCAGTGGAGTGCTGCACTGTCGGAGGTGCTGTCTTTCGGATGAGACGTTAAACCGAGGCCTCGTCTGCTCTCTCAGGTGGACGTAAAAGATCCCATGGCACTATTTGGAAGAAGAGCAGGGGAGTTATCCCCAGTGTCCTGGGCCAATATTTATCCCTCAATCAACATCACTAAACAGATGATCTGGTCATTATCACATTGCTGTTTGTGGGAGCTTGCTGTGCGCAAATTGGCTGCCGCATTTCCCACATTACAACAGCGACAACACTTCAAAAGTATTTCATTGGCTGTAAAGTGCTTTGAGACGTCCGGTGGTTGTGAAAGGCGCTGTATAAATGCAAGTCTTTCTTGAATATTCTTGTATCTAGAATGCGTAGGAATGTTGTTGGGGGGTAACGTTGCTCCGTAAGCTAGCCTGCCTCCCCCAATGCGCAGCCCAGTCAAATTTTACAATGCGCGGTATCTACAATGGAAAAGCCGGTGAGCGGCCTGCGCGGGACCTTGCAGATGACGGCCGCGCTGCTTAGCGGGACCATTGGTTGTGGGCTGTCTTTTTATATAATGGGCCGTATTTTCCGATCAGAGGCCTCCTGCATGCGGAGGCCTCCGATCTGGAAAAATCTACGAACTTACCTGGGGGCTCCCGAGGTACGTATACTTCCGATCCTGGGCCTCTCCAACTCCAAGTGCGCAGGGCCAACGTATCCCAGAGGCGCACGCGGTTCGCAAGCATCCCTGGGATCACGTGGGCCATGGGGAGCCAATAGGAGAAGGGAATCTCCCTTCATACACTTGACAGATAGACCTGTCAAATATATGAATGGAGATCACCCCAAAAACACAGTAAAACATTAAATAATTTTTTTTTTTAAACATCACCTTTTTAAAATTAGTTGAAATTACAATAAATTAAATATTTTAAACATTTAATTTTTTGAAAAAAATAATTAAAGTTTTTTACGGGGCTAAAAATAAACTTACCTTTTTTAAAGTATTTTTAAATGATAAATGAGTGGAAAAAAATGTGTTTTTTTTTACTTTTTTCAACTCTTATCCTGGTAAAAGCAGGCTTGCTTTTACCAGGCGTAAGATTTTTAAGGGTTTTCTGCGGGCGGTGGGTCTCCAGAAAGCGGAACTCTCCACCTGCAGAGGCCCTTCTCCAGGGCAGGCGTCCGATCTGTCAAGAGCATTCTTGACAGATCAGAAATGCCGGTTTTCAGCGCATGCGCTTCGCATGCCTGAAACCAGCATTTCCAATGTCCCTACGGGTGGGTACACACCTCGTACACACCCGTAGGGATCGGAATATACGGCCCAATGTTTTGAGCGTGAGCCATAGGTGGTCTGCACTCTGAACTATGAGTGTGTGCACTCTGAATGGTCGGAGAGTCTAAGTTAAGAGCTGATGTATTTTTTTCACTTCGTATATGCTAATTGTCTGGCCCAAAGCAAAATAATATTTTTTTAAATGCTGCTGTAAAAGTTGACTAGTCTGGAAAATTAAACTCTGTCACAAGCAGCAATGCAGTTTAGGTTAAAATCAGCATCAGAGGATTCTTTGTGTTATGTAGCCCATGGTTATGAGGACTGCTTAAGGAAATTCATTTTGTTTTTGAACGTAATTGGTATCCAGTAATATTCAGTAAATAAATTCTCGGAAAGGGATGGCACGGAGTGCTGTGACTCTACTAATACACTAATTGCAACTTCAATCCCCAATAAATTCGTTTTTGTGGAACTTAATTTTGATTGATGTTAAACATTGAAATCCCTTTCCTCATTAAAAACACCCAACAAGTTCCCTGATGACTCTTGAGCTTATCCAGTGAATCATACAGAGCAGGAAGGCCCCAGGTTTGATCCCGAGTCGGCACTGAATTAGTTGATCTCCGCAGGGATATCTATGCTTGACAAACCTCGCAGAATTCTTTTAGGTGGTAACCGACATGGAGAGAAATGCAGTGAATGTAGTGTCCCTGAACTTTCGGAAAACCTTTGACATGGTACCACATGGGAGATTACTATAAAGGCATAAGTGGGTAACGGTGTCCCACAGGGTTCAGTTCTGGGGCCACTTCTGTTCACAATGGAATTCACAATGTCCATAAGTGTGAGGTGTTACATTTTGGTAACCCCAAGGGGAGCAATTTTGTTTGGAGGGGTGGGGGGGCCAAAAAAAAGCTTGGAAATTTCAGCGGGCAATTCGCCCTCCCGCTGTCTTTTGCACACTTCCTCCGAGCTAGTTACAGAATGGGAAAGAACATGAATCCATTCCTCTTCCTGCCTGTCTTCTGCGATGGGTTGGTGCAGATCACACTCCAGAGTGGGTCGCTTTTTGTTTAAACCAATAAAGGAAGTGGTTTAAAATGGCTTGTCTCAATGTTTAAAGTAAAAACTAGCATCTTTGGTTTGGATAGAGTCTTGTGACCAGTCAGCTGCATGTCATATGAATCGAATATTTGATAAATTAATTTCAAGCCAAGATAATTAAAGACCGTATGCAAGCTAAATGATCTCCGCTCCGAAATAATCACGTGCGTAACCTCTGTTGCTACATTTTTAGCTCTGACTCGGTTGTGCCTTTTAAAAGTCATTTAACATCCAATTAGTGCTAGTTCCTGCCAGAAACTAAGCGGAGAAGTTCGGGGATCCAATCTTGGCTGTAGTCAAAAACCTCTCAATTCAAGTTTAATCAGCTAATATTTGCAGTGTGGGTTTTATATGCTACTCCAGATAAAGTTAAATATGTAAATTGTGCATTGATCTCAACTACAAAGTGATGTACACCCAGAAACTCTAGAAAGTGATCAGTTTTTACAATTAACTTCTATCCATTTTTTTTATTCCCGCTTTTGAGTTTCCCAGGACACCCTGAGAGGGTTAGCTGGTGAGTCGCTGGGACATTCCAGACCGAGTCTGGCTCCTGGCAGACAGCACAGGGTGACTCCCTTTTCTCTCTCTCTCTCTCTCTCTCTCTCTCTCACCCCCCCCTGCAAACTCCCAAATGTGCTAAATTCCTACTTTGTTCCTCCCCACAGCCGATTATGGTTCCGGTTAGTAGCTCATTATGTTCGGAGTTGCAGATGTGGCCCATTATCGTACACTCAATGGGATGAGCTGTTGGGCGAAATGAAATCCTACCAGTGACAGTGTGTGAAGTCTGGTAGCTCAATGGCACATTGTATTAATAGTGCCGCACCTTCCCTGGGCCCCGACCCTGCTGCTGGTCCACGCTGCGCCACTCCTGGGCCTTGACCTCGCTGCTGGGCTCGTCCTCGCTCCTGGGTCCCGGCCTCGGACATGAATGATGTTGTCTCTCTCAGGATCAAATTAGCACTGATATTCTCACGATCCCTGGGCCAACAGCGAGGTCGGGAGGACCACAATGCATCCTACGAAACCCAGGCAGAGAGGACCTGCAGGAAGGTGGGAGGAGGACAGTAGGTGTGTGTGTGTGTGTGTGTGTGTGTAGAGCCTGGTCTCCGATCGTCTCGGGACTGCCTAAGATGAGATGAATTAATAGTGTGGGCTGCTGAGATCTGGGTTATCCTCAATGAGGACATCTGGCACACGGGAATGCAGCTGGTTGCCTCCCCAACACCCTGTGCCATAGAGTTGCACACGAGGTCCCAATCTTACTAGTGCTGCTGTGAAGAGGTGTTGGGTGGACGCTCAGTATTTCCCAACAGGGCGGAGGAAGAACTAGTTTCCCTCCCCGGCTGCTTTTGCTTCCCTCTTGCTCTTCGCTTTCCTCCTTCCTGGCTTTGGAGCAACATTGGCGGATATCTAAGAGCAGGTTAGCCACCCTCCTGGCTGGGAAAGATGCACAATGTAGGGAAATCCAGAGAGGCCGAGGATAAGTTGTTTTAAGAGAGGGTGGCGCACCAATGTTCCCTTTAAGCTGCACAGCCGCACAGCTCTCTGGAGCTCCTGCGCAGCCGGCTTTTCAATGAGAAAAAACGCGCGTGCGCGGTATTTTGAATGGGCTGTGCAGCCCCTTAAATGTTTTGCGACTATACGAGACTAGTTTGCCTCAGAACCTCCCATTTTTAAAAAATAAAAGAGTGCGTGACACAATGTTCCCGTTAATTTTTTTGGGGTGCGCAGCCAAAAAAAAATTAACGGGAACATTGTGTCACGCACTCTCTTTTTATTTAAAAAAAATGGGAGGTTCTGAGGCAAACTAGTCTCGTATAGTCGCAAAAAATCTCACTAGTACTACAGGTCAGAATGGACATTTTTGTGGGGGTGAAGTGTGTATGTTCTAGATTGTGTTAGAAACTGCTGACAAACTCCGACCATCTCCACCTTTTGTCCAATAAACTGTACTTCAAGTGGAGACTAAACCCCTTTTGTCACAGGTGCAGTGTGGCCGGTTGCTTCAGCTTCCTGCTATTCCTGTCTTGTACCTATTGTTCACCATTTGTTCATGCTGCTGCCATTTCATGCTGACTGATTCTTTCTTCTGCAGTTGAGTGAACCGCTTCCTCTTGGCTTGCTTTGTTTTCGTTATCACCACCATTTTTCCACCTCGCTATCCATTCACTGCTCATAGCCACGGCTATTTGCACTGACCTCGCGGTGTGTGCCGGCTGACATAGGAGTCAGCATTTGTACAGCGTGTTTCGCGTTTTGTTCAGCATTTTGTGCATTTACTTTGCCCCTTTTTAGCCTTTGTGCTTAATTAGCTTCCTCTTTAATCCTGATCACATGGGTCTCACTAGCTGTGAAAAGTTTAGATTTCTTATCTGTGTTAGCTGTCCAGAAGCTTAAACCAAGTATTATGGGATTCGGAATGCTGTCTCGGCTCCTTGAACTTGGGAGACTGCAGCACATTTGTATTTCTTTCCGTTGTATAAATTTTCTGAAATTGCATACCAAGGTGAGGCATTTTTTTTCCATCAGCAGTGGGCTGGATCAGTCTGCATGCTATCGCTGTGGGCGGGAGGTTGTGTGTTTGTGCTTGTGATTGCCCACGCGATAGTTCCAGTTCATAGCATTGTGTTCAGTGGGAGGTGTTTCAACAGAGGTTAGGCACTTGCTCTCTGGAACATCTCCCAGGCAGCGTTGCAAAAGCCTAGGGCAGGCCTTTTGTAGGTTAGCTCTCTCTCTCCTTCTCCCTCCCCCCCCCCCCCCCCCCCCCCCCCCCCCCCCCCCTACTCATTCCCAGATTGTGAATCATCAATGTCGTAAATCGCAACTTCTACAAGAAGTAACTCAGGAAGTACTACTGGGCGGCCAGCTGGGGGGCCGTCCAGGGAGTATAAATACTCGGGCGTGGGCCCACCTTGGGCAGAGACAATCTGGAAACAGGAAGCTAGTGGCTGCTAACTAGACCGCCATGTTTTGTTACAAGTCGATTAAAGCCTTGCTTTATGTTCAACCAAGTGCGTAGTGAGTCTTTATTGCGTCAATCATCATCATCCTAGCTTGGCATTCCAAAACCACAGGCCTTAGGAGGCCTGTTTACGCCAACATCTATAGATGTGTCTTCTATTGCAGTCTCAGTGCGTGTTGTCAGATTTGGTCTGCAGTGGGCAATCAACAGATGTCACAACCTTAACTTATCTGACTCGACCCCATTGAGCGTGGGAGGAAGAACCAGAATTGGTAGAGGGAGAGGAAAATAGAAATGGAAGCAAACTCTTAATCATATAAATTCGAATGACTGGAATTGTGCTGGTTTCTGACTTTGCGTACCAGATGTTGATTGCACTCTCTTGACTTGAAACTACAAACGGCATCACCTGGAGTGGGACCGAGTGCAGACTAGAGGTTCATGGGTTTGATTCCCAATCGGAGTTAGTTGATTGTGGCTGGGGCATCAATTCGGGTGCCATGATTTGGCCTCTCAATTAGGGACGGGGAAAATGAGCTCGGGGCCTAGGCTGCAAAGAAACTTTGGCTGTGAAATGACACCACAGGCTACTATCGTAGGAACAATGGCCCCGATATTTACTGGGGTGGGCCTTGAGGGGAGGGGAGGGGAGGGGAGGGAAGGGGGGTAAGTTTTGGCAACCCGGGTTAAAATTACCCCCAATAACACAGCTGTCAAATTCCTCTCTCTGCTATTTTAGCAGAAGCATTAACCCATATAGGGCTGCAGTGTAATTTTCTGGTTCAGATGATGCTTCTAAACTGCTCGGGAGAAAATTGAGTTGCGCCCCGGAAAAATTAGCGCCTCCGCGGCCGAAATTGAGTGGTAGCGCCCCAAGAGGGAAGCGGGGTGCTACTGGAAGCGCCCCGCCTCCCTCTTGGGGCGCTGTGAGTGAATATCGCGGCGCTACATGCCGCGGCATTGCAGGCCTTCCTCCCCTTCTTAAAGGGGAGGGGCCATGCGCAGCGCGACCCGGGGCCCAGCTGGGCCACCAGGGATCGGAGTGCCGACAAAAGAGCCCAGCATTCGAGAAGTGCCGGGCTCATGGAGCGCAGCCGGCACTCCGCGGGGACGGCAGCGGAGGCAGGTGCTGGCAGGCGGCCAGCAACAAAAATGGCCGCCCGGCACCTCTCCTTTTAAATAGCGCCACCCCGACCGCAGGTAGGCCCCCCTGACCCCGTCGGACATAGCGTCCGGCGGTAAGTCGGGGGGCGCTCCCGAAGATCGCGGCCGGGACGCGGCGCCCGATGATGACGTCATTTCAGGCAAACGTTTCTTGCACTAGTAAGCCACGGCACTATTTCAGCGGGTGTGTGTAAATTGGGCCAGTGATGACAAAAGTACAGACGTGTGAAAGTAACTTCCAGTCCTCTTGTACTTCTTCTTTCATTTTTTAAGCCGTATAAGAATTCTTCTCTAATCCCCCACCCCCATTTGCATCAAGTTCTCTGCATCATGGCCTTCCTGCTACTAGCTGGCACGAGCTCCCAGAATAAAGTTCACATTTGTTCGAGAGAAAACGTAAGAATCATTATTAATCCAGTGTTTTAACCACTTTTCATCAAAAGTTTGATTCCATCTCCTGAAGTCTTGTGATTTTTAACTGCACATGGTGACATTGTCGCTCATCTGAATCCGAAAATGTATAAAGTTTTTGTAGAACCTTAAAAAAAAAACCTAAAAAGCAGATTAAATGAATGAATGAAATAAAAACAGAAAATGCTGGAAACACTCAGCAGGTCAGGCAGCATCTGTGGAGAGAGAAACAGAGTTAACGTTTCAGGTCGATGACCCTTCGTCAGAGTGACCAAAGGTCATTGACCTGAAACGTTAACTTTGTTTCTCTCTCCACAGATGCTGCTGAGTATTTCCAGCATTTTCTGTTTTTATTTCAGATTTCCAGCATCCGCAGTATCTTGCTTTTGTATGAAATGGATGAATGTTTTTGTAACATTGAATTTTCATCTGGATTAAATGAGTAAGTTTGTGGGAGTTTTTACGTTTAAATGCTGAAAATTAACACTAACCATACTGTAGACTTTTTTCAAGTCTGAGACAGCGAGGGCTAGTTAAGGGAAACTGCACCTAATGCATTTATTTGTACTTGTTCAAAATGGTGCAGACTTCACCTACAGGGAAGGCTGGAAACACACAGCAGGTCAGTCAGCACCGGTGGAGAGAATGGGGTCGGTCATCGTTTCGGGTCCCTACCCTGTGTCGACTGGCTGTTCGAATCATACAGCACCAAAGGAGGCCATTCGGCCCATCGTGCCTGTGCTACCTCCACAGATGCTGACGGCCCTGCTGTGTTTTCACATTTTCCTGTTTATTGCATGGATTCCAGCATCTGTGATATTTGTGCTTTCCGTTGAGACTCTTCACGTCGTGATTTTGATGGATTGTTTTTGTTCAGGGGTTTTTGGTCAAAATGTCTTGACCACGAAAGGAAACAGAATTGCTTCTGTTTCGTTGTATATTCCTGATCTTGAACACTGCAAATGTAACCACTTTTTTATTTTGTGTGTGCCACTGTCCGGGTTCTATTGCTGAAGTGAATCAAGTTGCCCTTCAACCCTGTGCAGTCCACATAGAATAACTCTTGGGACAAACTCTACTGTTGGGTGAATCTGGTCGTATTCCCTCATTATCATGTACTCCTTCTCCTCCCTGCCAAATAGAACCAGTCGGTCAGCTGGTCCCAGGCTTCTGCCAATAACCAGGCATGAGGAGGTCATAGAGTCATAACGGCACAGAAGGAGGCCATTCGGCCCATCGAGTCCGTGCCAGCTCTCTGCAGAGCGATCCAGTCAGTCCCATTCCC
Source organism: Squalus acanthias (assembly GCA_030390025.1). NCBI lineage: Eukaryota > Metazoa > Chordata > Chondrichthyes > Squaliformes > Squalidae > Squalus > Squalus acanthias. The sequence continues at coordinate 22,539,141 of CM059451.1, forward strand.
CCCCCCCCGCTCTATCCCCGTAGCCCTGCAAGTTTATTTCCCTCAAGTGCCTATCCAGTCTCCCCTTGAAAACATCAAGTGTGTCCACTTCCGTCGGCAGCGAGTTCCAGGTCCTCACCACTCGCTGTGTAAAAAAGTTTTTCCTCACATCCCCCCTGTATCTCTTGCCCAAAACCTTAAATCTGTGTCCCCTAGTCCTTGTACCATCAACTAGTGGGAACAGCCTTTCCCCGTCTAGCCTATCCAAACCCATCATAATCTTGTACACCTCTATCAAATCACCCCGCAACCTCCTTTGCTCTAATGAAAACAAATCCAGCTTCTCCAACCTGTCCTTGTAGCTAAGATCCCCCATCCCGGAACCATTCTGGTAACAGGTGTGTGTGGTAACAGCCCTGGGTGGCTCTTCATTTACCACCCCCCAACCCTTCACTTTATACGCTGAGTTGCTTCTGCTTTGTGCCTCTCTGATCTGGCTGAAATCTGAAACACTCCATGTGGAGAATCATGGCCACACATTCCTCCCCATGAGTCCCTGGTGTGGTATGTTGCTACACAGAGGAAAAAGTAACTGTGTAGCAGCAGGAGGAGGAAGAAGATAGTCCAGCTACTGTAGATCAGTCCTGTTCATATGGCGCAGTATCTGTACAAAGTGTTCAGTTAACAGTCGATTGATGCCCACCGTTTTCTTGCAGGACTTTCTTATTATGTTTCTCCATCACCTTGCGACAGTTGGATTAATCACATTTTCTTACGTCAACAACATGGTGCGAGTCGGAACACTCGTCATGTGCCTTCACGACGCATCTGATTTCTTTTTAGAGGTGAGCCGATTCTGTTGTATTGTGACATTACTGTGTGGTAATCACTCCTGGGTATCCATGATTCTCTATAGAGTCTCCTTGCATCGAATACACTTGGTTCTTGATGGATTTGCAGTGGTAATCTATGAATGGCTTTAAGTGTGGGAAGCACTGACATTGGTTGTGACAATTGTCACCAGCACGGCACAAAAATGCAAAGAAAGCCCCCATGGAAAGTGAAAGCTGTAAATTGTTAAAGGAGGAAAATGCCATCAAGGCATGATTCTAAGGGCTAGAAATTACCCTCGAGCCCCGTTTGGGGCGCTAAATCAGAAAAGCTGGAAAAGTTAGCGCCAGGCACAAACCTCTTCCCACCTTTTGCTCCAAGAGGGAGGTGGAGCGCTAAATCAAGCACTCCACTTCCTTCTTGGAGCGCAAGAGTGGGGGAGGGAAGTTCGTGACCCGGGGCACACGGCTCAGCAGTGCCACGCACTGGGCCGCGAGATGCTGATGCGTTGCAGGAACGGCCGATATATTTTCAAGTCAGGATGGTGTGTGACTTGGAGGTGATGGTGATGCTCCTGCTGCCCTTGTCCTTCTAGGTGGTAGAGGTCGCGGGTTTGGGAGGTGCTCTCGAAGTCTTGGCGAGTTGCTGCAGTGCATCTTGTAGATGGTACACACTGCAGCCACGGTGCGCCGGTGGTGGATAGGGTGCCAATCAAGCGGGCTGCTTTGTCCTGGATGGTGTCGAGCTTCTTGAGTGTTGTTGGAGTTGCACTCATCCAGGCAAGTGGAAAGTATTCCATCACACACTCCTGACTTGCGCCTTGTAAATGGTGGAAAGGCTTTGGGGAGTCAGGAAGTGAGTCACCCGCTGCAGAATACCCAGCCTCTGACCTGCTCTTATAGCCACAGTATTTATGGTTAAGTCTCTGGTCAACGGTGACCCCCCAGGATGTCACAGGTTAAGTTTCTGGTCAATGGTGACCCCCCAGGATGTTGATAGTGGGGGATTTGATGGTAATGTCGTTGAATGTCAAGGGGCAGTGGTTAGACTCTCGCTTGTTGGAGATAGTCATTGCTTGGCACTTTGCTACTTGAAGTATTGTATGACTTTTGTCCCCATAAATTTCAACCCCAGTGAACCGCCACTTGTCCAACCTTGCTGAGACTAGGGTGGAAGCAGCTGTACAAGCAGGGTGTTTGCTCAATGCCTTCTTATGGTGATGTGACGTGACTGAGACTTGGAATTCAGTGTGTGGGATTGCAAGTGCCAATTGACATAGCATATTGAGGCTGAGTGCACTACAGCTCCTAATAACCCTTCTGATGGGCCTGGTGTGGGTGGCACATAGAGATCGCACACTATCCTTTCAGCTCTGTGACCCGAATTTGAATTCAGTGAGTGGTTGAAATTCTCTTTTATCTATGCTGGCAGTGCGGGTTCTAAATAAGATGAGTTTATATGGTCTCAATGCAGTTTTTTCCATTGGCACCAATCCATCTAACTGCCCATAAATACATGCAAATTGACAATCCCACAGGATTGTTGATCTGGATATTGAAAATACACACTTGTGCACTAGGAAATGCTCTTCGGAGGTTGGGATTAGATACTTTTGGGGCAGAGTAGAGGGAGCCTTATTCTGCACCTGGCCTGGTGTGAGAATGCTTGATGCTGATGCCGTGCGTTGGGAGCTGGGTGGATGGCTGTTTCCTTCTCCAGCACTGCCAAATCCCAAAATAAACTGTGGACAGAAATGTAAATGAGCTCGTCAGTATAGGGGTTAAATAACACACATCAGCAAGGGCTGGAATCATTCCAAAAATAGTCATCCTTGGCAGACTCGCCAAAAGAAATAGCGTTGCTCGAGTGAAGACGAATGGTAATGATGATATGTCACAGCTCTTTGGCAGAGTTTGTGCTGAGGTGAAAAATGCACTGAGCCTGGTGCCTGATTTGAATCCAGCGTAGAGAAACTACAACAACAAGTACTTGCATTTATATCGTGCCCTTCATGTTATGAAATGTCTCGGTGCTTTACAAGGCGAGTGGTGGACACTGCGCAGGAAGTAAGGGAGGTGACTGAAGGCACAGTCAGAGGTAATTTTCTGACCTAATTTTTTGAGGTAATTTGAGGTTTTTGGAGATGTGCATAGAGTTAGCAGGGGGGCAGAGGACTTGGAAGCGAATGGAAGTGCAAGGTTGAAGACTGCCGTGATGGTGGAGGGGTGAGGCAATAGTCTGAAGAATGGCGGGGGTGGGGGAGGACGGTGTCGCATTGGTTGAAGATTGCAGGACTAGGGAGAGGCGAGACCGTTGAGGGGTTTGAAGTTGACGATTTTGAAGCTGATGGTGTGGGGCCCGGAAGCCAGAGTTTGGTGAGAATGTGGGTGAATGGTGTGTGGGATCGGATGTGGTCTATGATCTATGACTGCAGGTTTCTGAATGAGTTGAAATTTGTGTCAGAGGAGGCTGCTGGAGTATGTTTGTTTAAGAAAAAGCATTTCGGGTGAGGTGGGGGGACATAGACCGATGTTTGAGGTGGACGACAGCAGGTGATAGACTGGGGTTTAGAGTTCCGCTCCAAGTCGGACGGGACACCCAGGTCACGCACCTGCAGGTCCTGAATGAGGAACCAGAGAAGGAGATGGAATCGGTGCCTGAAGTGTGAAGTTTCTGGTGGAGCCAATCAGGATTGCTTTGATCTTGCCAGTGTTCAGCTGAAGAAAGTTTTCCCTCATCAAGCAACTACTTGTAATCTGTCTGGAAATGTATAAAGATTAATTCTGTACAAACATTTTTTCATTGTCCCAAGGTATTTGTAGATAGCACGGTTCTGTTTGTGGCAACTCCTACAGATACACACTTAATTTAATGTTACATATTTTGGAAATTTCTGTGACTGAATTGTTTTGTGATTATCTCAACTGTGGGTGTTGAGCTTTGAGGGTTTGAACAGCTGCTCGATGCAGAGATCAGACCGAGAGGAGAGAAATTGTTTCCACTTTGCAAAGCTGCTCTGTCTTGCAGCCTCTTGCGTTGTTGTTGGTTTAAGAGGCGTAATGGCTATCGCCAGCCTTCACATTCTCTGATCTCTCAGCCCAGCCCCTCAACCTTCACGTCCCCTGACTTATGAGCATCCCAATTTTGGGGGAAGCTACTGACCAAACTTTTGAAGTGGTTTGAAGTTTTGTCGCCGCTCATCAAACTGGTCTTTGTAAGCTGTTTGCAATGGTGTTGAGCCATTTTACTTCCCCCCCCCCCCCATTTCAAACTTTAAACTACAAAGTGACAAGATTGCAATTGGGGGAGGATTACATCTTCAAAGTTGCCAATTGTGTCGGCCAGTGGCTCAGTGGGCAGCACCCTCGCCTCTGAGTCAGAAGGTTGTGGGTTCAAGTCCCACTCCAGAGACTTGAGCACGTAATCCAGGCCAACACTCCAGTGCAGTGCTGAGAGAGTGCTGCACTATCGGGGGTGCCGTCTTTCAAATGAGATGTTAAACCTGCTCTCTCAGGTGGATATAAAAGATCCCATGGCCCTATTTTGAAGAAGAGCAGGGGTATTACCCTCCGTGTCCTGTCCAATATTTATCCCTCAATCAACAGCACAAAACAGATTATCTGGTCATTATCACATTGCTGTTTGTGGGAGCTTGCTGTGCGCAATTTGGCTGCTGCGTTTCCCACATTACAACAGTGACTACACTTCAAAAGTACTTCATTGGCTGTAAAGCGCTTTGGGACATCCTGAGGTCGTGAAAGGTGTTGTATAAAGTCTCTGTCTCTCTCTCTCTCTCTCTCTCTCTCTCTCTCTCTCTCTCTCTCTCTCTCCAGAAACCAAGATTTCCCAACTACTCTCGTGTGCAGTGCTCACTTTTAATCTCTTTTTTTCCCCCGGCACCCCCAATAAAATTTGGAGCATCAGTTTACAACCGGTGCTTTGTCTTTCTCATATAACTCTACATACAAGCTTTATGCAAAAATATATATTAAGGACACGTCCTAATTTTCAGGTAAGTCAAAGCTGGACTGAAATAGAATTCTGAGGGTTAATGCTGAGCTCTCTCAATCTCTAGAGTTCCAAATGAATTCCAAGTGTACTGAGCGAGCGTGACGTTATTCATGGGTTGGAGAAGCTGGTCTTATTTTTCCATTTTGTGATGGTTTTCTAAGATGGCCTTGATTTCAACTCTCTTCCCATGAGCTTTGTATTACACCACACTAATAAGCTCCTTTGCTGTTTTTCTTTGCAGGCTGCTAAATTAGCCAATTATGCCAAGTATCAAAGACTTTGCGACTCATTATTTGTGATGTTTGGTTTCGTCTTCGTCGGCAGTAGGCTTGGCATTTACCCGCTCTGGTGAGTAAAAGCAGTATGTGGTGCTTTAGTGCATTGGGTTTCAAACTGGGGCCCTTGTGGGTGGGGGAGGGGGTCGGGTCTGCGAGATCTTCTGATTTCTATATTTGACTTGCAAGCATGTTATTTCTGATGCTGTATAGCAATTTCCTACAATTACAGTATTGTTTTCCTTTCTGGGTAGCTGACAAAGTTTGGAAAAACTACTGGCTTAGTGAGAATTCCATATTTATCTTTCTAAGTTTAAAAAACAAATCTGCATTGCGAATTAAATTTCTGTATGTAATTTTACCTTAAAATATGCTTGACAACCATGTGCACATCTTGTGAATTATTACAGTGAAAGATATTTGGGCATGTGGGAGAAAGCTGTGTTCCTCTGTTTACGTCCCTTGTATGTGACAATATTGAGATATGCCTGTTGGGGAAATTATGTTAAGCTCTCCCTCTCTACATGACAATGATCCCCCTTCAGAAATCCAGTGGGCTCCAATTCACCACAAAATGAAGGGAGCAATGATGTGGGGGAAAGCAAGGGAATCTTCCTAATTCCTCTAGCAATTCTGCAGCAGACTCTTTTCCCCTCTCCCGCAAAAAAAGTCCCACACTATCCGCACCAACGACCCCTGCCCTTCACTCCAGAGCTCTGGCTCTGATTGACGGGCGTCCTGATGGAAGAGTAGAGATCAGTTTGCTGGAAGGAACATTCGGTGGGTAGTTATTGGCGTGTGACCCGCTCTGCCACCCGCCCAGGCGATGCCCAACACCCAGGAGCTCCGACACGGCAAGAGAGCCCCAGGTGGGCTGCGGAAGTGCTTCAAGGACACCCTCAAAGCCTCCTTGGAAAAAGTGCAACATCCCCACCGACACCTGGGAATCCCTGGCCCAAGACCGCACAAAGTGGAGGAGAAGCATCCGGGAAGGCGCCTGAACACCTCGAGTCTCTTCGCCGGGAGCAAGCAGAAGCCAAGCGCAGGCAGCGCACGTCAACCCAAGCACCCCACCCACCCGCCCCTTCAACCACCGTCTGCCCCACCTGTGACAGAGACTGTAGCTCCCGCATTGGACTCCTCAGTCACCTGAGAACTCATTTTTAATGTGGAAGCAAGTCATCCTCGTTTCCGAGGGACTGCCTAAGAAGAAGAAGAGGTAACAAAAATGAAAAGCTACCTACCCGGTAGTTTATGTCATTACAGAACTGATCTCTACTCTTCCGTCACGGCTTCTGTCAATCACAACCATGACACTCAAAACATCATCCAGGATGATGTGGAATATCTCGACGCCACGCCCACCCTCTCCAATTTCAACACTGACGTGTAGGTTTCTAACTTGCAGCTCTCTCAGCAGACCGATTTTTGACACTTTGATTCATAATTCTTTGGTTGGTTAAAGCTGCTTAAACAATTTTCCAGCACCAACAGTTCAGATATTCAAATTCTCGCGCTAGGAATCGATTTGAAATACGTAGGGGGTCGATTTTCATTTTTACCACCCGGGTGTTGAGCATCGCCTGGGCAGTACGCAGAAAGGAGAACCTGGTGGTGAGGACTGCAAGTCCGTGTTGAAATTAGAGCGGGTGGGCTTGGCATCAAGATATTCCACATCATGGGTTGTCCTAATGAGGAGAGATTGGGTAGATTGGGTCTATATTCTCTGGGGTTTAGAAGAATGAGAGGGGATCTCCTTGAAATGTATCACATTCTTAAAGGGCTTGACAGGGTAGATGCTGAGAGGTCATTTCCCCTGGCTGGAGAGTCTAGAACTAGGGGGCATAATCTCAGGATAAGGGGTCGGCCATTTAGGACTGGGATAAGGAGAAATTTCTTCACCTGAGGATTGTGAATCTTTGGAATTCTCTACCCCAGAGGGCTGTGGCTGCTCAGTCGTTGAGTATAATCAAGGCTGAGATAGAGAGAGAGATTTTTGGACTCTAGGGGAATCAAGGGATATGGGGATCGGGCGGGAAAGTGGAGTTGAGGTCGAAGATCAGCCATGATCTTATTGAATGGCGGAGCAGACTCGAGGGCCGTATGGCCGACTCCTGCTCCTATTTTGTATGTTATCATTCTGGATTATGTTTTGAGTGTCCTAGCACTGTGTGAGTGTGAGAAGAGCATAGCGATCACAATCCCACTGATGATGAGAACAGCCATTTTGTAGATTGACATTAAGTTTATTTTCACTTGCTCAGCAGAGAGGCACTGCAGCGAGACACTGAGCTTTCCCTGGAATATATTCCATTCAATTTTCAGCCCCAACTCTGGTCTTCTTTCTAAATGCTTCAGTCGTCTGTTAGAGCATCCAAGCGGCAGCCAGGTCTGACGTGTGACTGCGGAGCAAGGCAGAATGTGAGCTGCTTCAGAGCTTAAAGAATTAATAGAGGTTTAAAAAAAAAAAAAAAATGAACACAAGGCAACTTAATTAACACTTCTCTAATTTGCAGGCTGCTTTACTGCTGTGTATCTCATGTACATTTAGCCTGCTAAAAAATCTTGTGTTTTCTATCTCTGGCCCCAGGATTTTGAGGGTGCTGTCTTCATCTTGTTGTCGGCAGGTAGTTGAGACGCCTCCAGTGTCTTTGCTCCTGTCTGTTATGTACCGCCTTTTCCTGTAAGCAGATGCACAATGTACATGTGTTGAGACCGTGCCATCCAAGTGAGCGCTCTACATACCACCTTGTGAGGGTCCCTGAACAAGCAGCAACCCAATAGCTTCTGTTGGCCACGGGCTTTGTGGGTATAACTTGCAAGATTTATGTGACGTTCGAAGCATATTTCCGTGCCAATAGCAGAGTCTGCCCAGCAGCACTATGGGCATCCATATGCATGCGTGAAAGAGCTGGAAGACTGCACAAGTACTTTGCATGCTATCTCGGTGAAGCAGCATCAAGTTGCAAGAAACTTGTGTAGCATGCATAGTATGGCCATGTACTTTGAGTAGGCAAATTCCAGGTAGTCTTGCGTTGGAATTCTAGGTAGTCCTACATTAAAACAGTGACTAACTTCAAAAGTACTTCATTGGCTGTAAAGCGCTTTGGGCCTCCCTGAGGTCGTGTAAGGCGCTATAGAAATGCAAGTTCCTTCTTTCTTGGCAATCCTCCTGAGGCCTGAAACCTATTGACATGGGAGACTCTGCCACCTTCAACCAGTGCTCCTGTTAGACAGCCACTCGAGGGCCGAATTCTCAAATGGGCCGATCCTCTTTCTGTGTCGTCTGCCCTCCGTTCTTCAAGTAAGTCTGTATTCGTCCAGTGTTCAAGGCAGCTCCCCCGTTTTGTGCACATAGCAGCCCATGAAGAGCTGCTGCTTCACTGGACGCCTTCAATCACCGAGCCTCCTGAGCCAATCTGCACAGGGAGATCAGTGGAGATATGGGGGTCTCAAAGTCACACCGGGCTAGCTCTGCAGGCAAAATGTGTGCACAGTGATCCAGACTGGGGGGGAAAAAAGAAAGACTGACCCAACTGTGGAGAGCAGCTGGCCAGGGTTGCATAGTGGAGGGCTGAGAATGGATAGATATGGTGTGTCTTTGTGGACCACTGTCTCAGGCTGAACCAGACTGCTCACAACCTCGGCATACTATTTAATCCCGAGCTGAGCTCCCGACCCCATATCCTCTCCGTTGCCAAGACCGCCTACTTCGTAACATCGCCCGTCACTGCCCCTGTGCAGTGCAGTGCTGAGGGAGCGCTGCACTGTCGGAGGTGCCGTCTTTCAGTTGAGACGTTAAACCGAGGCCCCGTCTGCTCTCTCAGGTGGAGTTATAAGATCCCACGACACTATTTCGAAGAAGAGCAGGGGAGTTCTCCCCGTTGTCCTGGCCAATATTTATCCCTCAACCAACATAACAAAAACAGATTATCTGGTCATTATCACATTGCTGTTTGTGGGAGCTTGCTGTGCGCAATTGGCTGCCGCGTTTCCTACATTACAACAGTGACTACACTTCAAAAGTACTTCATTACCTGTAAAGCGCTTTGAGACGTCCAGTGGCCGTGAAAGGCGCTATATAAATGCAAGTCTCCTTCCTTCCTTCCTCCCTTCCCCCCATCCGCTGCTGAAACCCTCATCCTGACTCTTGTTACCGTCATGTAACTAAGCATCAACAATGTATTTTAGAAAAAGAACATCGAATCCAGCCACCCTGTTTTTCTTTTGTTTGTCTTGAAACCCTGCCGTGTGTTCTGTTTATGCAATGTAAGACTAGGAATAGTTTCTCCTTTTGAAGTGGAGCACTTCCCTTCCACAGTTGAAGGTGGAGTTAGTGGGGCTGTTGTTTTTGATGTCTGGGCCTCTGTTCCAGCAGTGATGCATTCTAATTATAACCTTGTTTAAATATCTGTGTCGTGTATAACGTGAGTGAAAATTCAAAAAATTGTGCACGGTTTATTTTTATAATCTGTAACTAAACCACAAGCATGTATTTGGGGCCAATCGCTGCAGTCGTCTTCAATGGTTGAAAGTTGCCCTTGACCTGCTTCGAGGCAGCCTCCTCCCAAGATAGAGAGATTTTTTGGGGGGAAAATTCGGTCAGCGCTAACTTTGCCGGGTTTAGCGCCCCGACAAAGTTAGCGCCCCTGCGCCGTAAATTGAGTGGTAGCGCCCCAAGCAGGAGGCAGGGCACTACTGGAAGCGCTCCCCCAATCTGAAGGCCATGCGTGCCGGCACGTAGCGCCGTGGTATTGCAGGCCTCTTTCCCCTGATTAAAGGTGCACTGGGGCCCTGCTGGACCACCGGGGAGCGGGGTGCCAGGAAAACAGCCCGGCACTCGAGAGGGGGCAGGTGCTGGCAGGCGGGCCAAAACAAAATGGCCGCCCGGCACCTGCCCTTTAATTTGCGCCACCATGGCCGCAAAAATGCCACCCTGACCCTGTCGGACATAGCGTTCCTGCACTATCCCCATATCCCTTGATTCCTTTAATATCCAAAAATCTATCGATCTCTGTCTTGAATATACTCAACGACTGAGCCTCCACAGCCCTCTGGGGTAGAGAATTCCAAAGAATCTCTAGCCAGTAATATTTACCTGACTCTGGTGGTCAGCAATATTCCCTGTAAAATGTTTTTGGGCCGGGCGGCCCCTTTAACGGACTGCGCGAGCCATTCAAAATTCCGCGCATGCACGTTTTTTCAATTTAAAAGTCAGCTCGCCGGCTGCGCGGGACCCCTGGAGCACCGCGCCGCTTAAAGGGAACATTGGTGGTCAGTTCTCAAACTTTCTTTTGTTATATAGCATCCAAGTTGTAAAGTCTTCGTCTTTCTGTTATAATGATTTCAGTCTTCCGGTTATGCAACACATGGTCTCAAATGGCATTCTCCGACAACCAGCAGCAAAACTCCCACATATCAGTAGCTGTCTAAACTGTCGCCAAGAAAAAGCAAATGTTAACTTTAAAGAACTAGTGTGTGGTGCGTGAGATCGATAGATTTTTTGGACTCTAGGGGAATCGAGGGATATGGGGATCGGGCGGGAAAGTGGAGTTGAGGTCGACGATCAGCCATGATCTTATTGAATGGCAGAGCAGGCTCGAGGGGCCGAATGGCCGACTCCTGCTCCTAATTCTTATGTTCTTGTGTAAATGTACACAATACTTGGGGAGAATGGATTTTGTGAATTCCAGGTGTTGCAGGAGTGTTGGCCTTTATTGCAAGGGGGATGGAGTATAAAAGCAGGGAAGTCCTGCTACAACTGTACAGGGCGCTGGTGAGACCACACCTTGAGTACTGCGTAGTTTTGGTCTCCTTATTTAAGGAAGGATATACTTGCATTGGAGGCAGTTCAGAGAAGGTTCACGAGGTTGATTCCAGAGATGAAGGGGTTGTCTTATGAAGAAAGGTTGAGCAGGTTGGGCCTATACTCATTGGAATTTAGAAGAATGAGAGGTGATCTTATTGAAACATATAAGATACTGAAGGGGCTCGACAAGGTAGATGCAGAGAGGATGTTTCCCCTCATGGGGAAATCTAGAACTCGGGGGCATAGTTTCAGAATAAGGGATCGCCCATTTAAAACGGAGATGAGGAGGAATTTCTTCTCTCAGAGGGTCGTAAATCTGTGGAATTCTCTGCCCCAGAGAGCTGTGGAGGCTGGGTCATTAAATACGTTTAAGGTGGAGATAGACAGATTTTTGCACGATAAGGGAGTGAAGGGTTATGGGGAGCGGGCAGGGAAATGGCTTTGAGCCCAAGATCAGTCATGATCTTATTAAATGGCGGAGCAGGCTCGAGGGGCCAAGTGGCCTATTCCTGCTCCTATTTCTTATGTTCTTACGGCTCCCAGTGTGCTCGGTCTTCTCCGACCCCCCCTACTGCACCTACATGTCATTCAAAGCTTCAAGTGATGTGACTGGCACACGGTGGTTTTATCTAAATCAGAAACTACTGGATGTTTACTTGTTTTTAAAAAAGTATTTATAATAAAGAGTCACGTGGGTTGTAAACTCCTTTTGTAGTTTGATTTACTGCCTTGTAACAAGCTGCTAGTTATCCTTATTCTCTGTTTAATTCAGGTGCAGTATGTGTGTCTAGGTGAACTCCGGGCGCTTCAGCACCTCTCCCAAGTGGCCATTCCAAGGTTGAATAGCCTGGAAATACTCACCAGTCAAGTATGGGCCGAGCAAGTGAGTGTTGGCAGACTTTTTCAATCGTGGAAGGCATCACAGTGGAGCCTGATGCTGGTCTCCCAGTTGTTCACTAGGTCACTGAATAGCCATCAGGAACGGCAACCCTGGCTAATTTCCCCCCAGCCCTAAGAGATTAGTACCCCCCTAACTGTTTACCCTGGCTGCAATCTGCTAACGCAGCACAGACCGAGAATCGAACCTGTGACCTTTGATCTGTATGGCTTAATGCCAGAATAGGCAGGAACCCTGACTATAACACAGTACGGAACAGCAATTGAACACGGACCTTCTGGTCTGTAAGAATGTAATGGTTCATCTGTGAATCCTCTGGCTTCTATGATCCTTCCTCAAGCAGGATCCCCATCCGTGGCCAGTACTAATGAAATAAGATTGCAACAACATGCAGTTTATCAGCTCATCTTGTATTTTTTTTAACACAGTTTGCTTATGCACTCTGGAAGGCAAGTGCACTCCAAAGATGTACAAAGTATTGTTAGTATCTAGACAATCTCCCATGGCATTGCAGCTGGGGGGTGTCCGAGACCAAGTGAAGCAGGTTAGAGGGCGGGGGAATAATTGGACCAGGGCAAGCAGATGGAATTCACTCTCCATTTTAAAGTTGTGCTTTCTATTCTTATTTTTATATTGCCATTATAAATGTCCACATTTACAATGGAAACTGCCTATGAAAACTTGTCATGGTGCAATTACATCCTCCCACCAGTGGTGGTGATGCAGTGCCTCCACTGGAAGGAGGATGTAATTACAGTGTGACAAGTTTACATAGGCATTAGGCAGTTTCTATTATTAATTCCTATTTCCGCATTTATAATGGTAAAGCTCACATGAAGTGCAGACGTAAGATTTTTTACTTTTTGCCAAACTTGCTAAGTAGCTTTATTGTCCTCAAATTGGATCTCTTTAAAAATGGACGTTGGTTAAACCACCCCCAAGTCTATCGCCACAATAATTGGGGGATTTTAATGCTGTCATAGACACCTGTTTGATCGTGATTAGTGCCACTGGGTTACGGTGATTGAATAAATCAAATTCTATTTTTATTGCATAGAATTGCAGTATTTTTCCTGGCATTTTGGGGAATTGCATACCACGATTCTATCCATTTTTCTGTGAAAACAGCAAACGAGTAGCAGCTAAGGACTAGAATTCTGCCTGCCACTGTTTGTCTGTTGATCAATCTTGGCTGTGATGTTTTCGATGGTAGAATAGCCTGCTAACAGTCATCTAGCCTCGCACAGAGAATGGCTACTTGGGTGAGATACCGTCAGATACCCGCCACCCATTCAACTGTACTGCAGCAAGGAGCCGATGCCTTCTGGAAAGAGGGAGGCAGGGAAATTGGTAGAAAAAGGAGGAGGTGGGGGGGACAGCTATTCCAGCACTCTGGACCTGGTGCGCTGCAGAGTTTGCAATCTTGCTTATAATAAGGCATTATAGTCATTGGAGGAGATCTTGTATAGAACATGGCAAACATGGTGTGTATTGATCGTGATACAATTGTCAAAATCCTGGAACGCTCTCGCCACCAGCACTGGGTGTACCTTCACCACACGGCCTGCGACGGTTCAAGAAGAAGGCCCACCACCACCACCTTCTCGAGGGCAGCTAGGGATGGGCAATAAATGCTGGCCTTGCTAATGATGCCCACATCCTGAGAATGAATGTTTTTAAAATGTCAATGTCCACCATGTATTTGTCGCTGTTTCCTGTTTTCTTTGTGGCCATAAGCAGCGCTAATGCTCTCTGTCATGGTAATTGTCAGTGAAGTCTGATGTCATCACATCAGTGCATGCCTAGCAAAAGGTGTGGGCTGTGGAAGACATTCTGAGGCTGTCTTTGTAGGAAATGGTTTGCACTGTGCTGGGCGCTGTCTTGTCTGCCTCCAAATTGCTCGAACGATGATGTGGAGATTTTCATACTTGGAGTACAGTGAGGAGACATGTCCCAACATGGACTGCTGCCTTGGGTTGGTTAAGAAGGGCAAGCTGAGTGATGCAGACATCCTTGTGCCTTTAATCAGTGCCACTTTGACTAGCTTTTCGAGTTGTCCCTGAAATGTAACCCAGGGTGGAAACATTGGCATGTTTTTTTCTTTTGCCCTGGTAGAAATTGGGCACTTACCATCTTTAGTAAAGCCACAGTATGAATGTTGCCCGAGGCTAGGGGTTAACCTGGATTTGTAGTCATTAGCCAGGTGCAGTGAAACATTTGCACCATTAGGCTTTAAGTTGTTACATGCTCATTGCGCTTTCACTGGGTACACAGAATACAGCAATGTGACCATTAAACAGCAAGATAGATTGACCAAAGATTTTAATGAGGAACTTGTGAGAATTAACTCGAATATTTGGTTTAAAATTGTTTGTGTTTGATTCGGAGCTTCATTCCGAATTTGGGACTGGAAACTGGCATGTACCATCTATCTACCCACAAGCAGGAGGGCCTTGGATTGTATAGTTTAATAGTTCATTGGTGTGGGTGTCAAAACACTCTACCCACAGGCATTGTTTAGTATCTATAAAAATAACTCTGACCTGCTTATGTATATTCATGTTAACAATCCAGAGGGATGCAAGGAAGGAAATGGCCAAGTAAATGTCATCCAAACAATGGCTCATTTATTCCCTGCAAGTAAAGAGGGAGGGAGGGAGAAAGAATGTGCACCATGTATTTCTGATACTTCATTCACCAGTGTAAGTTTCAAGTTCCGTGTTATTCTGAAATGTGCTGTTGATATTGCATGTAGTGCAGTAGGATGGGGATGGAAGACGTGAGGCTTAAGGGTTGCTGGTACGGTTAACTTGGCCTCGTACCAACTCATCTCTTCCCAGCCCCCCGGCCCCAACCCCCAATGCAGCCTACTCTTAAAAAGGAAGCTGTGTAACAGTTGGGTAGAAAGTGATTTCCATCACAGCAAATGAAATGGAATGCATCCCAGAATTATAGACTCCTGTAAATCCTAAATGCTGTATTGAACACCGCGCAGTGGCATGTTGCATGAGGAGAGGTAAGGTGTGGGTTCAAATCTCCATTCGCCACGTGGCAAGCTCCTCATCTCAGACTGCTCATCCGAGGGAGGTGAGGTGAGGCAATTCCTCACGAGGAATAAGGCAGGTGAATCATGTTAGGCCCTTCCAGCACCATCCCCTAATCGGTAGCCACGTGGCAGCTTTAGCAGAAGCCTGATGGCAGATTGCGCTGTTGAGGAATGGAGAAAATAAAATTCTCTTCAGGCTTTTTGATTTTTTTTTTTCCAAATTGATTTTTCATTATTCATTTTGTGTTTTATGTGCTGTTTAATGATTCCAGCATCCCTATTCTCGTACTGTATACCATACGAAATTGAGTATTTTCTCTTTTTACAAGGAGACTTCAATGTTTAATTTTGTCCCGTTCACTGTGTGTTGAATGGTTTACAAAATTGCACCACAAGTTGGAGGTACGTAGCTTGCACTGGAGTGGAAACCGTTTTGTGGATGTCCGCACTATGTAAATGACCATTTCACAGCTTGTTCCTGCACATTGAACCCATGGGGCAAAGGTCAAAATTAACCTTTTCTTAAGCACATGGATCACTGTGCTGTGTGGTATTATTTCTCTTATAAACAAGCTATTGACTGCTCCCCTATGACAGCCTAACAGAACGTCACCACAGTCTAGTTTATTACGTACAGTGCTCTGTTTACTACAAAAAAATTGGTGACCTCACCAGAAAATCATTTTTTTAGCTAGGCAAAGTGTACCATCCGAATTCATGAAGACACGTTCTTCACCTGTCTGGCACTTTTTAACTGTTCACTGACTGGTGACTCCAGGATCCCATTCCAAGGCGAGGATTTCGATTTTGACCTAAAGAAAGCCTATTCATTGTTTAATATATTTGCCCTCGGGGAGGTGGGCAATGCTGCTCAACGCTGCATTTACTGCCCTTCCCTAGTTGCCCTGAGATGGCGTGGTGGGCTACTGCCTTGAACCACTGCAATCGTAATGATGGTGCTCCCACGATGGTGTTGGGTAGCAAATTCAGGATATTGACCTAGTGACTATGAAGGAACGACTATATATGTTCAAGTTAGGGTGATGTGTGACTTGGAGGGGAACTTGGACCAAAATGAGTGGGATTCCTGGTAATCTACTTTAAAACCAGCCTTTTTAAAGTACAGTAATAGTTCCAATTAATCTGGCTTTGCCATTAAGGAGCTGCACATTCTGTAAAGTGGTAACATAATATTTGTGCCTCGAGGAGTTCTATTACTCTAATCTGATGCTTTGGAGATTAACCTCCAACAGGTTACGACTGAATTTTGTGATTGTAGGTCTCTTGGACTGATGGTTATGTTGTGTATCCCCTGGAACAGTTTAACCTGGCAGCAACAGCACCTTTTTAACGGAGCAATCCAATGATCGGGATGCTTCTAGTTCCAGTGGTTTGGTTGTATAGTTTTTAGGTTTGTTGGTGGGGTTTGACTGCATTGTAACATGAATATGCCAACACTTTGAATTATTCTCTGTAAACCTCTCTGATGTCCTGTTTCTGGAAAAGATCCAACTTTCAAGAGTTGAAATGGCCTGTGTTATGCAAAATCCTAGTCCTTAAAGGGGAACAAAATGATACTCTCACAAAAGCAAAATACTGTGGATGCTGGAAATACTCAGCAGGTCAGGCAGCATCTGTAGAGAGAGAAACAGAGTTAACGTTTCAGGTCGATGACCTTTCGTCAGAACGTCCTGACCAAAGGTCATCGACCTGAAACGTTAACTCTGTTTCTCTCTCTACGGATGCTGTCTGAGCTGCTGAGTACTTCCAGCATTTACTGTTCTTATTTAAAATGATACTCTTACCAGGTACTTTTTATATTTAAAAAAAAAAAAACGTCAATGCTATGAAGATCCTTGCATAGGGCCTCTGGTCCTAACTAGGGCCACTTTGGTGACATCCATTCTTGGGTTCGTTCCTGTGTGTCCCGGAATGGCTCCATTGCAGACAATTAGAGTGAGCTTCAACTGAGTCTCGGGGCTGCTCTGGAGCTGCCCAGCCAGCCCTGGGAACTACACTACAGGTTGGCAGTGCTGATTTCCTAGCCTGTAATGTGCTTTCCTGGCATTGGGTCCGTCCAGAGCAGCTCTCCAGGAAATAATAACAACATTGACGTTTTAAAAAAAAAAATAAAGTGGTTAACGATGTTTGACTGAAAAGTCCCCCCTCCGCACACACTTTCCTTTCCCCCTTTTAATGTGACTTAAAAGGAATCCTGACAGTGTTACACTCTTTAAAAAGTCAAATGCTTACAAAGACTTGGATATTAGCCCTGTCTGTTGGAAAGGGTTTACAAAAGTGAAGGTTGATTTGTGTTTTTTTTTCATTTTCAGGATTTTAAACACAACACTGTTTGAAAGTTGGGAGATCATTGGGCCATACCCGTCTTGGTGGTTCTTCAATTTCCTGTTGCTCACACTACAGGTTCTACACGGCATCTGGTCATATCTCATTATACGCATCGCATTTAAAGCTGTCGTCAAGGGAAAGGTAAATTTTAAATCTTTGAAAGTCGACTATTTTCTCTTCAGCCGCTCTTGCGAGAGCCCTCAGCTCAGGTTCATGGTAACCCACCGTCCTCCTGACCATCAATTGCAGCGTCAAGTCCCAGGCCTGGACTACTGAGAAACTCCTGTGCTCCGACCAACTCTACTTCTCAAATTCCCCTAAGCTTTGCCACTTAACTATAAATATAAAATCCAAATATTGTATTAAAACACCAGAATATATGACTTTAAAATGGGGTTTGAATTACATCTGTGCATGCTGGTCCAATTATCCCCCAATCCTCTAACCCCATTTCACCTGAAGACTATATTTGGTCTTGATTCTCTGTCTACAATGCCACAGGAAGTATTTAAAAAAAAAAAAAAAAAAATAGTTCTCAATAATTTCCAAAATAAAATCACATTTCTTACCTCAGTGAAGCCCTGCCATATTGAGTTTCCTTCCCTCTTGACTGCTCCAGTGACATTCCTGAGCTGGTGGAGCCATCTGCCTCCCAGAGTTGCCCCATTTGTTTTAGTTGACTTCAAACCAACCTGGGAACTGATTCAAAACCATCTCCGCCCTGGGAAATTGCTGCATACCCAGTTACTAACCCACGTTCCAGGGCTTGGGCTGCTTTCAACTCCGTGATGTCACCAGATACCTGTCCTGGTGGGCAGACCGGCGTACCGTGGCTGCAGTGTGCACCATCTACAAGATGCACTGCAGCAACTCGCCAAGGCTTCTTCGGCAGCACCTCCCAAACCCGTGATCTCCACCACCTAGAAGGACAAGGGCAGCAGGCGCATGGGAACACCACCACCTCCAAGTTCCCCTCCAAGTCACACACCATCCTGACTTGGAAATATATCGCCGATCCTTCATCGTCGCTGGGTCAAAATCCTGGAGGTCCCTACCTAGGCGAATAATATAGATGCATTTAAGGGAAAGCTGGATAAGCAAATGAGGGAGAAAGGAATAGAGGGTTACGCTGATAGTTAGATGAGGAAGGATTGGAGGAGGCTCGAGTGGAGCATAAAGGCCGGCATGGACTGGTTGGGCCGAATGGCTTGTGTCTGGGCCTTATATTCTGTGTAATTCTCGAGGGCAATTGGGGATGGACAATAAATACCGGCCTTGCCAGCGACACCCACATCCTGAGAATTATTTTTTTTTAAATTGCTCAGCACACTGAATGCTATTGATCCGAGTGTTGGTCCTGTTTCACGGAAGCAATTTCTCAAGTATTAAAGGTATTTTTTGTTCACTTTCTCACTGCACCCCCCTCCCCCCGGAATGGCTTAGCTGGTTAAGCTAGTTAGTCAAGCTGAGCTATACAAACAAGATTCTAGAGGTCTCGGCAGAGTTGGTGGTAAGGCCAATACAGTAGGCCCAGTTACTCTGAGCATTTCCCATTGTCCAGTGACTCCCTGCTGGAAGTGTGCATGTGTGGCCAAGATCTGGCTCAGCTCTGATTACCCCACCATTGATTGTTGCAGCCTGCCTGACCCCCTCATTGGGCTCACACATCTCAAATGGCCACATGGATGAGGTACCAAAGGAGTGCCAGCACCCATTGAATCTTACTCCATCAAGAGTTGGCCTCCAGGAAAGGAGGAAGAAAAAAAACCGATGTACGTTTAGATTGGGTTTCAGCGCAAGTGGTTTTTTTAAATTAATGGGTTGAGGTCTCTGCTTTCTCTGCAAATCCTGCTCACTGATAGCAGAATCAATAAACTTCGAACCAGAGTAACAGCAGCCTGGTTATGAACGGTATGTCGAGGGAGTATTGCGCTATAAAGGTTAATAATACTGTCCTGTGCGCTGACAGTTAATTCATTTTCAATTGTAACTTCATTAGAGCAATCTCTCCACTTTTAGGTGACGTTTAATTTTTTTTGCATTTTCTGGAGGTATTAATCATGGGTTTGGGTGAAATCTGACTGACTGTTATCATGTGACCCAATTATGATGCTGATTTAAACACTGGAGACTTTTGGATTTGTGATTTAACATTCCCTGACATTTGATACAATCTTGGCCTTTAGCAGGTACATAAAGTACATGGCTGAGAAGCCGCACCTTTTTGAGTGAATTTAGCACTGAAATGAGCAGGCAACTGTGGGCATACTCTCCATGTGAGGTACTCTGGTTGCTCTGTTAAAGTTGTGCCTTTACTTTAGTTTTCCTCTATTTTTGAGGATGTGCTTCAGTGACATTGTACAGGGGCTGAATCTCCAGAAGAATGCACCTGTTACCCAACACTGTCGACTGTTTCTTCCCTCGGTGGACAAGTGTGTGTGTGTTTAAATATTGGACAAGAACAGGATGGGGCTTGGCTACGATTGCCCTTGTGATTGAGTTCTTCCACCGTCCACTATCTAGGCCGAGGTACTGGAGAACCGTTTGTACCCACTCCCAGCATGGTTCTCCCTTCAGGAGAGATGGGGAGAAAAGTGGAAAGAGCAAACTGGGGGGGGGGGGGGGATATTCAAGAATATTCTAGAACACACTTGCCCTATAGTTAATGCCCAAGATATTTTCTTTGTGATGACATTTGCATGTTTGTGTTCCCGCCGCATAAGTAATGGTGTTTCACTGATTTCTTAACTTTCTAGTTCCCCGGAGGATAGGGTAGGAGGGGTGTGATCCTTTCTCAATTCCACTTTCACCAAATAATGGCATCCAGCACTCTCCAGAAGATATTTCAAACCCGGATCTGACTTGAGAAAATCCCCCCCCCCCACCCCGATGATAAATCGCAGCAGAACACCAACATGACTGTTGCGTCTCCCACCCACTCTATTCCTCTCATCTTTCTGAGCTCGGTTTCTAAGTCTGCCAATTGGATGAACTGTTTTGTGTGGTAGACTCGAGTCCACTGCCAGCTCGAGTGCCCACATTCTCTTCCGTTCCGATGGCTTCAGAGAGGGGATGGAGGTCTCTCGCTCTCTCTGGCCTGGCGGCTCATGATTCGAGGGGCTGGCGTGCAGTGATTCGAGGGGATGGGGGTCTCGCTCTGGCCTGGAGTATAATGATTAGAGACTCGAATTTAGTTTTGAATTTTAACTGATTCACCTCGATGTCAATTGGTGATTTTTGCAGCTACTGAAAGGTAATGTATTACAAGCTTTCGAAGTGAAATGCGGGAGGGGTGGAAGCTATAGAGAATGAGCTCGATGGTGAATGAATTAGTGATACACCACCTGTGCGTCCAGATCCTGGTGCTGCTGCTGTTCTTGGTGTTCTGTTCCTCCTGTGTGTGTGTGTATCCGTGTATGTGTATTCGCTCAAACAGTCCAAATGAGGAAGAATTTCTTGACTCTCTTTTCTGTGGTACAAGATTTGGTTTCATTTTGTTTCTTGTATTTTTTTCCCCTTGTGTTTTATTCTTTCTGTCTCTGTACACCGGGAAGTCTGGGAAGTGGGACCTTTTGCTTGTAAGTGTTGCAACTGTTGGAGTCAGTCGTCCGACACTTTGCCTGATTATTTCACGATGTGCAACCCTTTCTGCTTTGCATGGGCTTGTATCTTTCTTGGTATGCTCTACGATGCCATCACCCCCTTTTGCTTTGCATGATGTTAATAACCTACACATCGCAGCCTGAAATAATCGCACGATAACCACTTACCTGCACATTGTGCACGAAGGGGCTGCAATTATTGCCAGTAAATGACATTATGCTCCCTACCACTTGCTGCCTTAACCAGCCACCAAGAATGAAATCATGCAGATATTCCAGCCCAAGGCCATAAAAGGCATTCAATATACCTTTATATACTGTCATGCTGTAAGTTCAAGAAAGAAAGGCTTTAACTGCAAGGGATGTTCCGCACTTGGGACTTACTCATCCATTTAAAAAAAAAAATACTCCTTGTGAGCTTTCCCGGGTCTTGGTTGATAATTCCGCTGCCTCTCTCTCTGGTGTGGTCCTGTCTCTCTCACACCAGGAAGGCTCCAGATTCAGTTCCTGGTTTATATTATAAAATAAAAACAGAAAATGCTGGAGATACTCAGCAGGTCAGGCAGCATCTGTGAAGAGAGAACAGTATCCTGGCTTATACTGTTAGCTGTGAGGCAGAAGGCACGGAGATATGATGAGAGTGGGTAAACTTGGCCTCCGTTCCTGGAGATGAAGACGGTTAAGAGGTGATCTGATCGAGGCATTTAAAATAACGTAGGGAGTTGACCGGGTAAATGGAGTAAAGACTCTGCCCTCTAGAATCGAGAACAAAGAGACAGAATCTTCGAATTTGAGCAAATCGGTTAAAAGTGAATTCAGGAAAAACTTGAGAATGCGGAGTGCATTGTTCCAGAAGGCCACAGATGCAGAATCAATTGTGATGTTTACTCAGGAAGAAAGGCTTTTGGGGTGGGGTAGGGGGAGGCGAAAAGGCACGGAATTCAGATTACAAGCAAACAATAATAATTTGGCTAACAAAGTAGTAGTCGAATGTTCTACTCCTGTTGTTAGGTTAAGAATGTGTGTCAATCTGGAGCCCCCAGATATAAAGGTACATGCCGGAGGCAAGCAATCAATCAATCCCTAAATTAAAACATTGTGTAAGCAATTCATTACCTCCCTCCTGCCCCCATGCTTCTAGCACTGTTGGGCAGCACATGTACAAGTGATGGAGAGTTACGGAAGAGAAGAGAGCTTTTCTGGTGATTTATTTACAATGGAAAGGGTGCCTGTTCTGTTGGGACATGTGCACCTTTTCTTGTTCACCCCGCTCTTTCAGTTATTGGTTCTCTTTAGGTGTTTAAACTCACCAGGTGATCTGTCTGTATTGTGCAGCCACCATCCCTTGTGATTTGAACGAATGGGCCTTGAACTAGTGAAAGCACTGGCCAGCTGGTTTAATCTGCTATCATTCCAGAAAAGAAACCGTTTTAACTTTCAACTTGACTGAAGAAAATCTCCCCCCCGCCCCCCCCCCCCCCCTCCCCACCAAACAAAAAGAAAGTTCTATGTATTTGGGGACGGGGAAAAGTGAAAACCCTGAGGTTTCTAAATGTGATCTAATGTTTAATTTGAGTGACTACTTTTTTTGGTTATCTGAATGAGTTCATTCATGTGTAAATATATTTTCTCTCGTACCTGTTAACATTGCTAACAAATGTAACTAGGCTGCTTTTTTTTTTTTAAAAAAGATAATTTTATTTAATCTGGATTGCAAGAACTAATACGCCAGTACAAATATTTACTGATTGGGAGGGGATAGAGAGAAAGGTACCTTTGCAGTAGCTTACCTTTTTTTGTGGGGATGCCATCCCTCTGTTCTATCCCCCGTTCCCCGGGCTGTTTGAGCCAGGCACCGAGTACGGGTGGGGGGTGACAGCCCCAGCTCTCCACCCACCATTGGGTCGAGTTTGGCTGCTGCTTGACTCCTCCCCACGGTGACTTGCCAGAGACCAGCAGCTTGGCGATCGAACCTGCGTCCTAATAATTCATGCCCTTCCTTTGCTTCACCTTTTGACCTTTACCCTTCCTGTACTAAATGTTGACCTGCATTTCTGAAATTTAAAAAAAACATGAATTGTACTGTATTAATGAATAGAACCTCCTTAGCTCTTCAAAAGGAGTACGCTTCCCAAAGGCAGATCGTATCCCAGCTGTTGTCTAACAGGGCTGGTAAGCTACTCTCTTGACCAATGTTTTATGCATCACTTTTATCTTTTTTTTAAATCAATAGTTTTGTGCTTGGTGCCTGCATCTCAAAAATTTGCTCATCCAAAACTAGATGATGTGCGCGCAAGCCTTTTGGCTGTGGTATATTGGCGTACGATTGGATACAGAGCCCTCTGCCGTAATTTAAAATTACCGAATTTTCTTGATTGTTATGCACAGACTATATGTTTTTACATTTAAAAGAAACTTTGAATATTTTTGCGTGGTGTTAACAGCCTCTTCACTGTTCTAAAGATAGCTTTCAGGAACTGGTATGCTAGTTGAAAGTTTTAACATTAACTCTTCATTTCTTATTTATTAAGAAAAGACATGAAGCATTCATTCCTTCGAAACTGGGAGATTGAGCTTCATGTTCTGCAAACCAGGACATTTTGCAGTGGGTTTTCCGATTGCTTACAACAAGCGCTGTGTTTATATTCAGTCAGTCACCAGCAAACCAGAAACACATGTTCCTGGAGGCAGGATGACCAAGAACCAAGAGTTACAAATATCAGCAGGGGGGTGGGGGGAACCACTTCCCACAAGCAGGACCTTTTGTTGTACCTAGTTTTATTCAAAGCAACTTCTGAGATGCTGACTCTGAGGCGCGATTTCTTTGCAGCATTGCCACTGTACTGTTGACCAGTTTTATAGTGCCACCTGCTGGGTTATTTGGGAGTTACGACAATGGTGGAAAAGTACCAAACAACGGGTGGGGAGTCTGTGTACTGCTTAACGATTTGCTGTGGTTAGTGTTTGCCCTTTCAGGAGCCAGCGGTGACATGAATTAATGAGGGTTTTGAGTTGCAAACTGTTTATGACCTTTCTGTTTCTCATCCTGCCGAAAAGCAAACCAAAGCTGACATATTGCAGACTTCTGCCATACAAACTTCAATGATTTGCTCAGAAGTCAGTCTGCACTTTAAGTGACTATATATTTTTTAAAAAGTGGTCTGATTCAACTTCATCTTTTGGAAAACTGGCTTTGTCTCCCTATTCTGTAAAGGATTATATATATTCCTGGGTTTTTGGCTGGTTTTGCTTATTTCAAATAACCGGATTCCCAGTAATCTTTCCACTGGGCAAGGTAAATATTCCGAGGGCATGTTGCCCTGGGACACTGGCGCTTCTAGCAACTTGTCGCAAAGCCTCACTGGCAGAGGCTCAGGAGTAAAGCGTCCACTCAGGCTCTCGGCTGGCAATTGCTGGGTGTTCTCCCCTGGGGGTCACCCTGGACCTCGCAGCCCCATGTCCGAAAGGGAAAGCGCATCGTGCTCTTGGGGCCTCTGCTGCTGTGACGTGGTTGCTAGGAGATGGGCAGCATCAGCTCGGGACCATTGTTCTTGAGGGGAAAAAAAAGTAAAGCCAAAATATAAAATGAGAGCAGCTGTTGGAGACTGAAATCCCACGGAACAACATGGGCAGCTTCCAAAGCTACTACATTTGGGGAGAAAGTAGGTCAATAATCTGTAGTAATTATAGTAATGACTTCTGTAATGGATAGTTTAACTTTGCCAAGTCTGGCAGCAGAACTTCAGGGCCTCCCATCACACCAGTACGTAACTTTTATGAACTATTTAAAAGGGTGTGAAAGTGGCCCAGAGTTGACCTGCCCTGAACACCCAAGCATATCTAGTGGAGGAGCGCCCCTTCCTTTTAAGATATATATGTATGTGTGTGCTGCTGGTCCAGTAACATCACCAGAAAACCGCGAGCTTATTTCAGAGGCAGTCTCGCCATCGGTATTACTTCTTTAAAATTGCAGTATTTACAAAGAAGTCTGATTTCATTTCTTTTGACATTCTGTCTCGTTCATTCCATTTTTTGTTTGAGGCCAAATCCAGTAAAGGGAGCTGAATTAATGTCGTTTTGCAAGGACCCCCTTTGCTGAAGAACAGACCGAGTCCCTCAAAGTTAGATTTGGTAGCTCCTGCAAAGTTCCCCGATGTCATCAGCGCTTGCAAATTCAAACACAAGAATTCAAATTGAACAGGATAAAAGTTTAATCTTGGTTTTTAATTGTGCAACTTTTAAAAGGGATCCTGATGGTGAGACTCGATCTTTAATTTACTTATGCGTAGTCTTGTCATTTATTAACATTGAGTTCTGACTCTAGTCAGATTTATTATACAATTAAGCACTTCATCCCTGTCCAGGAGAAGGTATTTTCCTTTGTTTTTAACCACTTTACCTTGCATACCTAACCTTTTGCAGAGTCCGAACACTAGAATTTATTTAGTGATTTACTGGCGTGAGGCTGGGTTTTTATTCTGTGTCTGCAGATGGTGGTCTGGAGCTAATAGATGGCACCACAGAGTGGATAAATACAGCTTCAAATCTCCTTCACTCTCCACTCCACTGAGCTCCTGATCTCAGTCATGCTGCCACAGCCTGAAGCCAAATCCCTCCCCACAGGGGGTCATCACGATGTCACCACTCGGTCACTGGCGTACACCTCCAACCGTCTGCCGGACAAACGACCAGTCGGCGAGACCTTGGAGCAAGGCAACTACTTGCTGTCTGCGGCACCGTCCGTACGTGGCCTGGGAAAAACACAATTCTGCAGAAATCCATTGAAGGATTAATGGGAATTAAATTTTACAGTTCCTAACTTCTGAATGTAGCAACTCCGCATTTGGGGAATCTTGGAAGTTTAAGTTTATCCTTTTCCCTATATTTTTTTTGTTTTGATATGTGTTTTCAGTTAATCCTGCCTCTCCTTGAGCTTTCTGATCTTGTGCGCCATTCCCAGAGTCAGGCGGTGACCTCCTCCCAATGGACCAGTGCTGGGGGCATGAAAATCTCCAGGGTGACTTGCCCTCTTTCTTGCTCTTCTCTCTTTTGGGTAGGGAGGGAAAGCGCCTTGCCTCAAGCTTAGCTCAGTGCCTTCCCAGCATGGACCTGCTGTGATCAGGAACTTGCAGAGGATTAGCCCAGACCACTAACTGACCCTGTGTGGTGCTATTGTACATAACTAACGCAACATTCTGTTTTCAACACATGTACTGCACTGGGTGGGGAGACAGGAGTTTGACCCAACTGACGGCTGTGATTTTGTTGTACGATTCCAGCTTTGAAAGTGAGAGTGACGGGCAAGGAGGCAAAGTGCATCGCTGCCTGATGATGCGTAAATATAATGTAACTTTTCTCTTCAATCCAGGTCTCTAAGGATGATCGCAGTGACATTGAGAGCAGCTCCGATGATGACGATTCCATAACTAATGGCACAAAACTCCATCACCACAGTCCCTCCAAAGGAGCCAACAGCACGAACGGGACCAACGGGCACCTAACCACTGGAACATGGGCGGGGGATCATTAGATGCTGTCTCCGTGAACTGTGTAACGTGGGTTAGGCACAGACAGGACAACCTTACGGAAAACAACCGGGCACTGGACAGTTTTTAAAAAAAAAAATTAAAATAAACTGGGTGTTGCTGCATGGGATCTGAGACGGCCTGCCTGCTCAGTAACTTGCACCTGCAAAGCACACAGGCATTTTTCTTTTTGTTTGTTCTATGTGCTTTAGCAATATGAGAAATTGAAGTGCGGCTTTGAATGGGAACGGATGGAGCTAGACTGTGGATTCTATAGACCCATCCGATTCCATTTAACAACCTTGCAGTGCTTTAAATGGGTTTTGTGCAATTTGTCGAATTGCTAAAGGTGTGGTTTACATTTCAGGCCTGTGTTATTGTCGTGTTTCCTCGTCCTATATTTTGTAATTCGTTGGCGCAACAGCAAAGAGACATGGAGCCGAGTGAGCGAGATGGAAGACTGCTAAAACCAAGAGGATTGTGTAATCAGTCTTGGGGGGTGGTGGTGGGGGTTCAAATTCATTGAAGGAGTAAAGCAGGTAACTTCAGATGGGAGAGCTATCATTTGGTGTTTGAATTCTCACCATCCCTGGCACGTTGGGTATTTTATATAAAAGGAATTGAGTAATCTGTAAACCCAAAGAATCAGGAGTTATGGGCAGGGTTCCAAATTGTCATTTTTGTGGTGTCATTCCACTGTTGACCCAAGTATTGAAGCACAGCTTTGTATTAAAACACTAGGTTCTAGTGAGTCGCTGAGTGTGTGTGTGTGTGTGTGTTGTAAACCCTCTTTAGAAATTGGATGTTGAGGGAGGGAGTTTCCCTGTTAGCCTCTATATGGTATTTTGAATGGTCAGTTCATTTATTGCTGTTTAATACAAAGTAATTCCATTTGTTAACGAGCTGGTTTGCAGCTTACTACATTGCTGAAATCGGGCAGTCGACAGCGGGCAAATTCCAGGTGGTCTTCATTTAGCCATTTGTGAGCGAAAGCCGGCAGTCCTTGTGTTACGGCAGTGGATTGAAGTGCTGATGACAATCCCTTTCTGTTTTGAGGAGCAAAAGGAGGCGATCCTCTGAAGTAAATGTTTTAGTTTAGTTTTTATTGATGGGGGAGGGATTGAAAACTAAATCCCTCCCCCCCCCCCTCCTGCCAGTGATGGCTCAAGGTTAAAAAGTTATAAAGGCCCTACATTGTTTTATTCCTCTTTTCTTGTAGGAAAGCAGAGATTGTCATTTTTTTTTTGGCTGGTTAGGTTCCAGTCAAATTAAAGCTCAATGAGTTGGACTAAATTGTTTCTTTTAATTACGTTGATTTTTTTTTTTAATTGCCTTGCAAAGTAATCCACCCAAATGTCTCTGATTTTTTAGAGATGGTGTTGGACGATGCTTTAATCTGTTGCTGGGGCTTACTGAACCCTGGTGTGTTCCTGGAAACAAGACTGCTTTTAAACTTTTCCAGATTTCCTGCAATAGCTGTTAGCGGGTCTCACTCCACGAAGGTTGTCTCGAACGAGAATTTGTGTGGAAACCGTTCCGAAAGGTTTGTTTACAAGTTGCAGAGTTTGTCTTTTTTAAACTTAAAAAAAAATCCATTTTTTGTGCAGTAGTTTCAGCTACGCAAACTGTTTTCTTGAAAGGAAAAAAAAATTGTCTTTACCTATGATGGTTCTGTGGAGATCCTAGTGGTATACCCGATGGGGTCTGTGTAAATACTGGTTCAAGGGAGACGTTTCAGTGAGTTGAATTTCTGAGCCCTGAATTTTGTTTTATTTTAAAGACATTGATTATATTGATGTAAAGCAAATTCACAATACTATGTCATTTGGTGTATTTTTGTTGTGTTTTTTTTAATTCAGGTCAGGCTCTGGAAGCCCAGATGCAATTTTTGAATCTGTTGTCCCTGGCCCACCCTCGCAGCCTTAAGCTTCTTTAGATTTTTCCTCTTCAAATTTTTATGTGAAACTAAAATCCTCCTTTTATTCCCCTCCCCTCCCCTCCAAAGCCGTTCTGTTGGGCTGCAGCTGAGAGAATGGGAGGGTGAGCGTGATTGCGCCCACAACTCCTGGCAATGACGCTGTGTTTTGGGGAGGGCTGAGGCCAAAGTTCAAATGGTCAGTCTGTAGCTGACATTTGGAGCAACCTTCCACGTCCATTGTTTCATCACTTCCCCCCCCCCCCCCACCAATTTATTCTCTCCTGAAGCTGCTGACTCTTGCTGGGGGCACTGTTCCATGGGTGCTAGCAGCCTTTGTGTATGTCGCCCAAGTAGTCCCATTTCTTGTCTGGATCTCTGGGTTCAGCTGCATTGCTCTCCTCCCCCGCCCCCCAACTTTGACCTCGCCTGCTGTCCACATGCAGGGGTCACTGGAAGAGCAGTTAGGAACAGGGAACCTTCCTTCCCCCTCTAGCCTGGAAACTGAAGCCAGTTGCAGTGTCCCCCCCTCTGCTAATCTGGCTGAGATCTGCTAACTCAGCACAGACCTCCATCCTCTGGAGACTGTTTTTTGTTGTTGTCGGAGAAAACATTCCTCTCTGAGGGTTCAATCTTAACCAAGCTTTTTTTTCGCGGTGGTAAAGTGTTGGTCAGAACATACTTGATGGTAATAGATATATCTTGTTCACTAATGGAGTGTTTGATAGCATGATTTAAAGCTGGCCAGTAGCACAGCTAATGTACAGGGCCAGTACACTAATGAAGTCACTGTGCCAACAGTGTTGTAGATGGTTTGTAAGGGTTTTGGTGCGGGCACTTGCTCAGTAATGATCTCCCCTACATACTCTGCTATTAAGTTAGATCGATCTTTATTTTTAAAGCACAGAATAACACAATATAAACATGACTTCTGGCCAAATGTAGTGTCCACGTTGTTCAAGCAATGGGTCAGTTAACCGAGAGGGATGGTGTCTGAAGTGTTCTGAGTTAAGGGATTGTTGCTTACCTCTCTTGCTCTCTCTTACTCCTTTTTGTCTGTCTCCTCTTCCCTCCCCAGTCCCATCATTCATTTGGAAACGGGAGACTTTTTGAGTAAATGTTTGTTTGCAGACCTCCACCAATGTCATTAGCTACTCGGAGGTATAGGATACTGCCCCTATACACCCCCTCCCCCCGCCACACCAGACACGGTGACACCACAGCCTGATGACTTCTTGCCTGACAGCTCAAATTGATGATGGCTGGCTGGTGGATTGAATCTCCAACCTGGTGCTGTGCATTACTGCCCAGTGCTCACTGTGTCTAAAAATAGGTCTGTGGCAAAGAGCAGGGTAAAAGTCTGAATTAAATTGGCACAGTTAAGTACTGAAGTTTATTAAAAGGATGTAATCATCCATATTGCTTAAGTAATCTGAAGCCCTCGATATTTTCTTGTAAACCATGTCATTCGAGTTCAGGGCTGAAGATTTCATTGTAATCACTCGCACCCACACACTCTTTATTGTAACAAGCAGTGTAACTCACCGATACTACCTGATCTGGAGACTTGGACTGTTAAAGCACCGAGACCCTGTTAACACAGTGATTTGGCTTTTGGGTTCTTGAGGTTCTAGAAGGGGTGCGGGGAGGGATTTTATTTTTAAATTATGTGGGTTAAAATGTTGGTCTAAAACTGAGCAGGATTTATTTTAGAACACGGTTTCTGCAGCAACGATGAGTTTATACATTGAGAAAGAGAATGTTGTTTGTAAGTCAAATTTGTCTTGAGTGGCTTGTGCTATATTTAAACCCTACAGGCCGAGGTGCCTTCTTTAAGGATGTGACCTCCACGTCCAGTTTGTGTTGATTCCTGGAATTTGAAGTCTGTTGAAAGATCCCTAATGTGGAATGACCATAAAGGTGCCAGTCTGAACTCTTCAAAGGACTTTTCCTTTTTTTCTACAGAAAATGAGACTGGAGTGAGTTCCATACTGTTTGACCCACAAAACAATTCTTTTTCGAATCTGCCTAAAAATCCTTCCCATCTGCCAACTGCAGGGGATTGTGGGAGATCCATGTGAGGCTTGGCCAGAACTTGGTGCTGTCCACTGGTTCTACTTCCATTTCTATTTGTTAAGGCTGCACTTTAAATGGTCTTGTCCTGAACACACGATTATTAAAGTACATGTTCTAATCCGCCCTCCCCCCATGTAACCTAGGGGATTCTTTTTCTTTTTCTCACATGGCACGGCCTTCTGCCAACCAGGTTCGCAAGTGTCACAAAATGGTTCTTAAATAATTTAATCTTCAATACAGGGGGTATAAAATGAATACACTGTAAAGGACAGAGGTTCCCTGAAATATACAGCCTCCCATAATGTTGAGATTCCATAATCACCCCCCCCCCTTTCAGATTGATGAAGTCAGCAGTATGGTATAGTTGTAGCATCTCTCTCTGGGCTATATTGTAGCAAACCCCATACTCTGGTTTATCTTGAACTGTAACTAGAAGTGATGCTGCGAGGCCGGTTCATGAACAGCTTACTGGAGAGGTGGGAAGGGAGTTACGAGACCATAAGTGTAGTTGAGGGCATTTGAATTCTGTCATGACGTACTGAGGCTCGAGCTGTACACGTTCTACATTTTAATATTCTCCATCGGCACTGGTGAAAGTGCCATCGCCAAAACTGAATAGTTGCAAACCACACCAGTCTGCTGAAGCAGGATCGGCAGATTTCTGGCCAGCAGAAATGTTGCACAAGTTGCCCAAAGGCATGGACTGTGTTTGTATCTTTAAAGGGGAATGTCATTCTGGGGGAGAGCAAAAAGTACTTTCAGTGTGAAGTACTCCTCAAAATACTTGTAAATTTGGTATATATCCTGCCTGCACTGAGATTTTTTTTATCAGTGCAAAAGCAGCCTAGTAGGGACCTGCATTGTCAGTTTTTTTTTTTTTTGGTTTTTTTTGTCTAGCCAGAGAAGACCCAATGAGAGGATGTATCCCTGGTCTAATTCGAGGCAGGCTGCCAGCTCAGCTTAGTCCTAGGTGGTGCCAAGCTTTTGAAGTAGATCCATCAGATCCATAATCGATGCGTTCTGGCTGGGAAGCCTGCTTTAGCAGGCCTGACTAGGCTGACGTAGACTGGCACAGCTAGGAGCCCTCTGAGGAAAGACATAAGTTAGATGTATATCTTTGCTCAAGCAGTCTTTTGGGAGGAAGAAGAGAATAGTACTTGAATACTTTTTTTCTTTTCCCCTCCCCTCACCTCAAAAAAGATGTTTCCTGTCAAATTCCTTCTATCTCTTTTTATAATGTATGTACAGAATGTTGCTGAGTTGTACAAGGGAGGGGAGTGGTATTGCAGTAGCAGTCAGGTGATGCTGTAACCTTCAGTGTGTGTCTTTCACTTTTTAGTACCCTTTCAGCCTCTATGGTTCTCATTGCATTCTTTGTATTTTTATTAAACTGCTGACTATTGTAAAAGTAAAATGTCTGTGAGTTTAAGGAAATAATTAAATCGGAGTTCTGCTAATCGAAGGGGACCGGGGAGGAAACCCAAGTCTGAATTAATACAAAAGCAAGATACTGTGGAATCTGGAAATCTGAAATAAAAACAAAATGCTGGAAATACTCAGCAGGTCAGGCAGCATCTGTGGAGAGAGAAACAGATTTAACGTTTCAGGTCAATCAGGACTGGTCATCGACCTGAAACGTTAACTCTGTTTCTCTCTCCACAGATGCTGCCTGACCTGCTGAGTATTTCCAGCATTTTCTGTTTTTTATCCCAAGTCTGAATTACTGTCTCCCTTCACTCTCGTAGTTTCGGACTTCACCTGAGCCACATTGCTTGAACTTTAGCCTCGTAACTCTCCGCCAACCATTTATTATCGTGTGTGTGTGTGTGTGTGTGTCCATTTATGTTTGAATACTAGGAAATTCCCATGACCTTAACTTCCACACACATTCTCTGGAGGATTAGCCAAGTTCACAGACATGAATGATGTCAGCAAGTGTATATAGGTGTGTTTTGTGACCTAAGCAGATGCATGTTGGTTATTGCATCACATGACTGATCAAGTATTATGAGGATATTTTTAAAGTTTACAGTGAGCTACTGAGCTACTCACTGCATTGTATAGTCTACAAGTTTCCTCCGCACCCTTTGAACATGATGCCCTTGTCACTGGCATGATTGTGTGACAGAATATGTCCACTTTTATTCTTTAATTTTGGTATCTGTTACTACATGCCACTTGATTACCACTGTCTGGTCAACTCACCCAGGGTGTGACTCCCGTTGGTTTTTCTTTAGCTTGTGGGGTTGGGAAGGGGGAAAAAGTACCCCTTATATATTCTACAAAGTCATTGTTGTTCCAGGAATTCACTCGAGCCATTTTTTAGTTCTGGGCATGACCCAGCACTCGTGCTATGCCACTCTTGTGCCTACACTGGCACAGATACCAATGTGAAGAGCCTGTAGACATCCAAGTCATTATTCTATGTATAATGAATTTGATTCAGGTAGACTACACTGACTCAGATGCTCGCTGTGTAATGCAACAAACTGTGTGCAGGCTGGAAAAGCTGGGACGGGGTTAAGACCAATGGATCCTCTGGCTGTACTGGTGATCACTGAAATACAGTGGCGTTGATTTCAAAATTGCAAACTGGATAGAATTTTGAATAAAGTGACTTTGTCTATGCTTACTTTATTAAAAGATTTGCAATTTACATCATACTGTTGAATGGACTGATCTCTCTCTCAATTTTCGGAATGCCACACCGGACCAGTCATGGAATGTGTAAAGTTATTTGAGAGATAACTGTACATGATGTGTAATATTTACCTCCTGTTAATTTGTTATAATTCTGGCTGTGCTGTTTCATGGTAGTTAACTGTGGTTTAGCACTGAATAAACTCACAGCAATTATGTTCTAATCGTTGATTCTTCAGTGCCGGTATTATGGCATCAATGACTCCCCACTAGAGTCTGCGGTGCCAGAAATAAAAAAAGAAAACCAAATTGATCCAAAATGGAATGAACTAATGAAATGTGCTGATTATGTCCTTTTTCTTAAATAAAAAGAAACCCTAATGACTCAGTTGGTCACATTACTACCTGGTGTGGAACTGAGATGCAGACCAGGAAGATCCTAGGTTCAATCACTGGTCGGTGGTGAGTTTGCTGATCTTGTTATTGGGCGGGGGGTGGCACTACAACTGGTGTCTTCTGGCCTACGAAGGAGACCGAGGAACACAGCCAGTGTTTCCACTTGATTGTCAGCCTTTGAGCCCGGCTGGAAATTCCTGCACGTGAAGAATGGAGACTTGTGTGAGATACTGGAGGGTGGGTACATTGTGTGAAACTGTACCCTAGCAAGAGTTGTCACCTTCTGGTGGGGGGAGGAAGGAGAGAGAGAGGGGAGAGAACAACACCCACCACCCTGGAGTCATCAAAACAGACATCCTGGAGAATTTGCTTTTTATGGGGAGGTGCTAATTGTTGGGAGCATCTAGAATGCATCTTGTGGTGAGACTTCTATCTTGCTGTTGGACAGTTTAAAGTGATTGACTATAATGGGTGCCTGAACTGATGCATAGGGGAATGCCAATGGGGCTTTGTCTTTCAAGATTGTTTTGTTGGATGAGGCACCCCCCTGTTTCGGTTTGTTTTCATGTTGAACTGTTATTACTGTAGAATGTTATGTTGCAGCTTTATTGTGCTTTTTTCAGACAAACCCTGCAGAGTGGTGGCTGAGTTTTTCAGTCCCAGCCAGGGACAAGATGGAAAAGAGAGAGAGGAGGCTCTTTGCCCCAGAAGGAGGCAACGCCGAGCCACAAACATCCCAGTGATTAGATCTGAGCAGCTTTAGCAACGGGAATGATTTAGGGGAGGAGGACAACCTTTAAATTAATAATTACCAAAATAAACTTTGTCTTGCATTTTAAATCAATGCATCAAAATTTCTGTCAATACAGACTAATGTTTGCAGGATGACATGCTGTGGATGTGTTAGTGGAGGTTCTTCTGTTTGTTCTTGTTAATTCAATGTGTTTTTTACTGGATACACTGCAATAAAGGTGTCATTAAATATTTTTAATGGAATTTCATTTCTCACAGTTGACTGAAGTGAAGGTGGTATAGACCCCACCCTGAGATTCTGTATGGTTGAAAGCCCAGTTAATGTGAATCAGGACAGGTGTAGGTGCCCAAGCCTTTTAGAAGGAATACAAAGTCAGTTCAACTTCTAAAGAAAGACTTACATTTCTATAGCACCTTTCACGACCACTGGATGTTCCAAAGCGCTTTTCAGCCAATGAAGTACTTTTGAAGTGTAGTCACTTGTAATGTAGGAAACGCAGCAGCCAATTTGCGCACAATGTGATAATGACCAGATAATCTATTTTAGTGATGTTGATTGAGGGATAAATAGGACACCAGGGATAATTCCCCTCATGATCTTCAAAATAGTGCCATGGGATCTTTTACATCCACCTGAGGGAGCAGATGGGGCTTCGGTTTAACATCTCATCCGAAAGACGGCACCTACGACAGTGCAGCGCTCCCTCAGCACTGCACGGGAGTGTCAGTCTAGAGTTTTGTGCTCAAATCCCTGGAGTGGGACTTGAGCCCACAACCTTCTGAGGGCTACCCACTGAGCCCCAGCTGACACTTGGCTTTCATGAACTTCTGTCATGAAATGTAATTTCAGAATCTAGATCGCCCAATCTCTGCAGTGGGTTGGACATTTAGGTAGATTTTGTGACCTGGCTGAATGACTGATTTAATAACATTTACTTTGAGAAAAAAGCAAGTTTAGAAAATCTGCCCTTTTCAGTTATTGAAAGCTTAACCAGCAGGGGCTTTGGGCACATAGTGATGTGATGCTTCTTGTGCACATGACTCAATCTCAGGTTAGAGTCGTGCTCGTTGAGATTCAGTTTCTCTATTTTCTGTTCCACTTTTCAGGTCCTTTCCGCCCCCTCCCTGCGTGCTTTATATAAAAAAAAGTGTGGCAGCTTCAATAAATTCTGAAAACACAAAATGTTGGCAACACACAGGTCAGCCAGCATTATAAAGCAACAGGTTAATATTTTGGATGTGTACCCTTTATCAGAACTAAAACTGAAAGGACTCACTGGGACTATAATGAATATTTAATAAGGTATCAAAGGGTGACTGGAGCCCACAGAACGGCACGAGCAAGGATACTGCTTTGAGGGTGGGGAGATTATCAAAAGGTTTAAAGCCAATTACAAGCCTTGGTCTCTAACCTGCACATAAATGATTACTTGGACACTAATACTTCTGGAATCATTGAATAATACAGCATAGGAGGCCCATCAAGCCTGCGCTGGCTTTTTCAAAGGATATTTATCAAGAGATTTACAATTAATATTGCACTTCTTGTGCAGCTAAGTGAAATACACACCGGTGCCAATGTGTCTGTACATGAGCAGTAATACTTCAGATTTGAGCAGGCTACAATGCTGTATATTTTTGATTTTCAGTATGAGTAAATAGATCCCTGCTGCCACTGTCCTTGGCATTACAGAAGCACAATCAGCATGTTTGTTTTCCAGGCAAGCTCACTTGCCAAGCAGTCTGCTCTGAAATTCCTCTTCCACTGCCAGTCAGTGATCGAGGGAAAACCCAGACTGCCACACACTACCTGCAGCACTGACATTTGGGGTGGATAAGTGGTTTTTAACTGTAGAAAAAGTACAAATTTATTGTGGCAGGCATAATCTCGTCACTTCACAATCCTCTCTGAAACTGCAATCTAGATCCTGTACAGATCAACAACCAGGCCTCTAAATGGGATTGTTCATCTCGTCAGTTATTTAGGTGTTAAATGAACAAGTCTCGCTCCGTATCACACCAGCTGCTGTATTTACCTGCTTGGGCAGCAGGGGGCAATTATTCTAAATTGTGATCCTGTTCCAGTCAAAAAAAATTGGGGGGGGGGGGGGGGAAAAGAGGAGAGAGAGAAAAAGAGGAAAAGGTAAAAGAAAGGACAGTTGATTGTGTGGTGGGGGCATGTATCTCAAACACCAAACTAACAAACTACTCGGGTCATTCTTTTAAAAGAACATTTACGGAAATGTATTACCTTTTCAAGTGCAGGGAATCGAGGCTGCAATTCAGTATTCTGGTTAAAGAAACATTAGCCAGCTAAGCTGTCAAAACTTAAATAAACTAATGACAAAAGTTACACCACACAAAAGCTCAAAGCAGAAAATAATTTTCAAACAAAACTATTTATCCACATCTTAATTTTCTAATAAATGGATTAAAAAAAAACCCAGTTGATTCACAAAAGTCTGGTAGTTACATACTCAATGTTAAATATCATTCACTTTTGTCCCACAGTGGAAATGGGGCTTTTGTTTGCCAGGGTAGGGATGGCCGTTAGTCCTTTATCATTTCACTGGCAAGCCCTTCAGTCACTGGTTTGATCTTCAGCTGCTGCCTTTATGGCCTTTTTCTTCTGGAAGTAGCGGTACGCACGGACACTGCACAGATAACCACCGTATACCGTCAGTAACATCATTGATCCAGAGAACATCCTGTAACCCACGTCTGCCAGCCTCTTAGAGGACATCATTGTGACTGAGCTGAAACACAAATACACCAGTGATTTTGATTGGGAAAAAAATACTAGAAGCAAACTGTTACCCATCTACTCGCCATGGCATATGCCAGTCCCTCATCAAGAGGGAGGGTCGACTACTTTTTCAGGTGGGTAAGAGTTGCTGGTACATACTGCTTTGCTTTCCAATTGTCTGCTCCTTGCCAGGAATGCACCTCATCTGAATACCATAATGTCCCATGTGAGAGATTATGTGCACAAATCCACAGTGCACTGGTAAACCAACACACACGAGCCAGAGTGCGTGTCAAAAATGAATCTTGATTTTAATGACTGGCAGGAGATAAATGATTACAAGCACAAGACAAAACCAGGGCAGTCTGACTTCAACAATAACCATGCCCTGCCCCACCCTGCAGGCGCTGAATGTCACTGCTTCCCTGGAGGGGAAGGGGGAACGTGGAGACCCTCCATCACCTCACTAAAATGGCCATGAACCCAGACAGTGAGAGTGGGGAGAATCACAGCCCCAGGGTACTGTGGCCTATTCTGTGCCCCCGTCACAGGCAGGGTACTGAGACCAAGTGCAGGGCCCCGGATCAGTGACTCCCATCACAGGCAGGGTACTGAGGCCAAGTGCAGGGCCCCGGATCAGTGACTCCCATCACAGGCAGGGTACTGAGGCCAAGTGCAGGGCCCCGGATCAGTGACTCCCATCACAGGCAGGGTACTGAGGCCAAGTGCAGGGCCCCGGATCAGTGACTCCCGTCACAGGTAGGGTACTGAGGCCAAGTGCAGTGCCCCGGATCAGTGACTCCCGTCACAGGCAGGGTACTGAGACCAACTGCAGTGCCCCGGATCAGTGACTCCCATCACAGGCAGGGTACTGAGGCCAAGTGCAGGGCCCCGGATCAGTGACTCCCGTCACAGGTAGGGTACTGAGGCCAAGTGCAGTGCCCCGGATCAGTGACTCCCATCACAGGCAGGGTACTGAGGCCAAGTGCAGTGCCCCGGATCAGTGACTCCCGTCACAGGTAGGGTACTGAGGCCAAGTGCAGTGCCCCGGATCAGTGACTCCCGTCACAGGCAGGGTACTGAGACCAACTGCAGTGCCCCGGATCAGTGACTCCCGTCACAGGTAGGGTACTGAGGCCAAGTGCAGGGCCCCGGATCAGTGACTCCCATCACAGGCAGGGTACTGAGGCCAAGTGCAGGGCCCCGGATCAGTGACTCCCGTCACAGGCAGGGTACTGAGGCCAAGTGCAGGGCCCCGGATCAGTGACTCCCGTCACAGGCAGGGTACTGAGGCCAAGTGCAGGGCCCCGGATCAGTGACTCCCGTCACAGGCCTGGGACAGAAGCCGAGCCTCTCCCGGGCTGGGGGGGGACCAGCGGAGCCGCCACTGCGGGACACTGAGGCTGTTTGACCGGCGCACAATCACCGAGAGCCCCAAGGGCAAGGCCCCGGCACCGAGACAGAGTCAACCCGATCCAACCGAGGCCAAGGTTACTGAGTCCGAGTCCAGGCCCGACTGCTGGAGTCCCGGCCTCCGGCCCCGGCACTGACCGAGCTCGAAGGCCGCGATTCCCGGGGTCGGTGAGACAAAGAGCGAGCGGACACTGGGGTTAAAACCGGCGGTTGCGGCCTGTTTCCCGAAAACTTACCGCGTTTCTGAAAGAAAATCCTGCGGAATCTGCGCCAGATTCTCGAGAGTAAAATGGAGAGCGCGAGAGGTCAAAGGTCAGAGCGCTTTAACATTAACATTAATATTAACCCTCTCGCCACAGAATCTGCGGAGTCTTTCCAGTATTTTCTGTTACTATTCCAGATTTCCAGTATTTTCTGTTACTATTCCAGATTTCCAGCATTTTATGTTTTTATTCCAGATTTCCAGCATTTTCTGTTAATTTTCCAGATTTCCAGCATTTTCTGTTAATTTTCCAGCATTTTCTGTTAATATTCCAGATTTCCAGCATTTTCTGTTACTATTCCAGCATTTTCTGTTAATTTTCCAGATTTCCAGCATTTTCTGTTAATATTCCAGCATTTTCTGTTAATATTCCAGCTTTCCAGCATTTTCTGTTAATTTTCCAGATTTCCAGCATTTTCTGTTAATATTCCAGCATTTTCTGTTAATATTCCAGATTTCCAGCATTTTCTGTTAATTTTCCAGATTTCCAGCATTTTCTGTTAATATTCCAGCATTTTCTGTTACTATTCCAGCATTTTCTGTTAATATTCCAGCATTTTCTGTTAATATTCCAGCATTTTCTGTTAATATTCCAGCATTTTCTGTTAATATTCCAGCATTTTCTGTTACTATTCCAGCATTTTCTGTTAATATTCCAGATTTCCAGCATTTTCTGTTAATTTTCCAGCATTTTCTGTTAATTTTCCAGCATTTTCTGTTAATTTTCCAGATTTCCAGCATTTTCTGTTAATATTCCAGCATTTTCTGTTAATTTTCCAGATTTCCAGCATTTTCTGTTAATTTTCCAGCATTTTCTGTTAATTTTCCAGATTTCCAGCATTTTCTGTTAATATTCCAGCATTTTCTGTTAATATTCCAGATTTCCAGCATTTTCTGTTAATTTTCCAGCATTTTCTGTTAATTTTCCAGATTTCCAGCATTTTCTGTTAATTTTCCAGCATTTTCTGTTAATTTTCCAGATTTCCAGCATTTTCTGTTAATATTCCAGCATTTTCTGTTAATATTCCAGATTTCCAGCATTTTCTGTTAATATTCCAGATTTCCAGTATCCGCAATGTTTTGCCTTTTTCTAGACCAGGGACTGGCCCACCACAATCTCGAGAGCCTCTCCGAGTGCTCACTGTCGCTGGCCTTGCTGCGCTCTCGGTCCTGGTGTGAAAAGTGCAGAATAACAAGACTTTGTATTGAAGGATATGGTGCTGGAGCATAAACCAGCATGGACCGGAGGGGCCGAAAGGCCTGTTTCTGTGCTGTAAAGACTATGTAATTGTCTCTTCCATTCTGATGCAGCTAACCTATATATTGTGAACTAGTTGTAATCTGTTAACTATTTAATGTTGCTTGTGCAGTAACAACTGGCGTTGCCTTGGGACGTTTTACGACGTTAAAGGTGCTATATAAATGCAAGTTGTTGCCTTCAGCTATGTCAGATCACACTACTAAAGGTAATAATCCCGAACTGTGGTTTCACATCTCTGAAAAATAAAGCTTTTCTTTTTATGATCAATAGTTTTAAAGGAGTAGATTTTAAGCACTTTTTAATCAACTTACTTCCTATGCTAATGTTCAAAAATGATTCTAAATAATTTTTCCATTTGCCAAGGCCTGTCATCAGTCATGGTTCTCTGGGCTGCTGCCAATGACTGACTAGTCCAGTACCTTTCACTGCCACCTTTCTAACAAACCCGTGAGGGGATCAATAGGGTTTGACCTAACGGGCTCTCATAAGGACCCATGGAGGTTGGAAAAGCTGGTGGAGTGTGCTGCACAGATTGAAAGTTTTAATGAACTAGTTCAGTGGGAAGAAATAGACTCCACATTGTGCCACTTAGTTAATGGTTGGGCAGTAGCTATGGACAGTGTTCATGTCAGATTCCTAAAAGTTGCTCTAGACGAACAGTACCAGGAATCGACTCACTTCGGAGCCGCCCCTCTGAAGAATAGGATTCTGTTTGAGGCACGCATACCCTCAGTGTTCCAGAGTGCTGTTGTGATTTCTATCCACAAAAAAGGGGATCCCAGTGAGCTTGAAAACTATTTGGTACCAGTGGCTTTTAAAGTGATGGCAACACACCTATCAGCTGCTTTGGAGATCCACTCAGTAATCAGAAAGGAACAGGCTGGGTTAAACTCTCATGAGAAATGTGTAGGACAGGTTGTGGCTTTATAAAAGATCACAGAGCATTTCGGGCTTGGGAACCCCATTTACGTTGATTTCATTAGTTTACAAAAGGTAGTTGATCGCGTTTCCCTGCTACCCTCGTGATGAAGCTGGGAACTATGGGCGTACATGGCCAAATCTTGGATTTTATGAGATGTGTACTTCAGCTCTTCGATGCTGGGGATGTTGGCCTGAGCGAGAACACTGACGTTGGTGCGCCTATCCTGCCATTGGATTTGCAGGATCTTGCGGAGGCAGCGTTAGTGGTATCTCTCCAGTGCTTTGAGGTGCCTGCTGTACATGGTCCATGTCTCTGAGGCATACAGCAGGGCGGGTATCACTGCTGCTCTGTAGACCATAAGCTTAGTGCCGGGTTTGAGGTCCTGGTCTTCAAACACACTCTTCCTCAGGCGACCGAAGGCTGCACTGGCACACTGAAGGCGGTGCTGGACTTCGTCATCGACGTCTGCCCTTGTTGACAGTAGGCTCCCGAGGTATGGAAAGTGGTCCACGTTGTCCAAGGCCTTGTCGTGGATTTTGATAATCGGGGAGGCAGTACTGTGTGGCGGGGGCAGGTTGGTAGAGGACCTTTGTCTTATGGATGTTTAGTGTAAGGCCTATGCTCTCGTACGCTTCGGTGAAGGTGTTGACGATGGTTTGGAGTTCGATCTCCGAGTGAGCGCAGACGCAAGCGTCGTCTGCATACTGTACCCCAGCATCGAAGCTTTGACCACGCTCGATCAGCTCCGATGGACGGGTCACATCATCCGCATGCCCGATACGAGACTCCCAAAACAAGCGCTCTACTCGGAGCTCCGACACGGCAAGAGAGCCCCAGGTGGGCAGAGGAAACGCTTCAAGGACACCCTCAAAGCCTCCTTGAAAAAGTGCAACATCCCCACTGACACCTGGGAATCCTTGGCCCAAGACCGCACAAAGTGGAGGAGAAGCATCCGGGAAGGCGCCGAACACCTCGAGTCTCTTCGCCGGGAGCAAGCGCAAGGAGTGCACGTCAACCCAAGCACCCCACCCACCGTCTGCCCCACCTGTGACAGAGACTGTAGGTCCCCGCATTGGATTCATCAGTCACCTGAGAACTCATTGTTAATGTGGAAGCAAGTCATCCTCGGTTCCGAGGGACTGCCTAAGAAGACGACGACTCCAGCTCTGTGTAGAGGTAGATGGCGGGCTCACTGAATATACTTCTCTCAAGAGTGAGGCAAGGTTGTCCACTGGCACTCATCCTCTCCTCCGCTTTTACGCTTTGCAAACCATTCCCGAAGGTGATTAAACCTTGGTAACGTAACACGGTACACACAAGTTTAAGCATTCACCCAATCCTTTGTGTTTGGCAAATTAGCTACAAATTACAAGCCATTGAGTGTGCTCAAAGTTAATTGATGAGAAATAAATGTTTAAATTTGATTAGTCCTGTAAGCTCTCAATATTGTTGTATAACTTTAGAGGACTGAGGTACATTTTGCAAAGAAATTCATTAAAAAAACCAGTGAAGCTGTTTTCAGATGTCGTTCTTTATGTAAAGAGCTCTATAGAAATGTAAGTTATTTG
This sequence comes from Squalus acanthias, assembly GCA_030390025.1. Lineage (NCBI taxonomy): Eukaryota > Metazoa > Chordata > Chondrichthyes > Squaliformes > Squalidae > Squalus > Squalus acanthias. Next base: position 22,581,418 of record CM059451.1, read on the forward strand.
ATGCAATTGTTTGACAATAGATTGCTTCCCTGTGTTTCAATTTTTAGAAACCATGAGCATCTTTGGAGTGTACAGAACAAGCATGGGCAGCAGTCATTCTTCTAATACACAAAATCTTTTAATGAGATTATAGAAATGGAAAAAAACAAAGTCTTATTTAGATTATTCCCGAGGGGTTGCAGAGATGCCCTTCACCTGTTCTGCCTCTTGGAGCAGGTAGTTGCTGTAAATATCACCTGTGTTTGGCCACACAATGTAATAAACACCTGGGGGGGAATTTTGCCAGCCCTGGGGAGGCGGGACTGCCGGGAAAATGGCAGAAACTGGGAACAGGTACCGAACCCACCCCCAACCCGCCTCCGTGTCATCTTCCCGGGAGGCGGGAAGGGGATTACAGCCAATTAACTGCCTGTTAACAGGTAGTTAAGAGGATTATCCCCATTTTACCCACACAAGTGCGGGCTTCCCGACGTCGGGGAAACCCCGCCAGGGTCGGCGAGGCGAGCAGTGGGTCGGAGGGGTCCAAAAGTGCGCTGTGGAGGTGAGTGATGGGTGCAAGTGTGGAGAGGTAAGTATGGGAGGTGAGTGAAAAAGTGTTAGAAAAAGTTTCCTTTCCTTTGTTTCTTCCTGCAGGCTTCAACCCTTGGGGATCCGGAGGCTCCTCATCGCCATGGCAGAGATGACAGAATGGCTGCTGCATTCTCCGATGCAACAGCCATCTGATTTCTGCTCAGGAAAGAGGTTTGGTGAGTCTTGAGTACAAGGACTCACCAAACAACAGAGAATGTCAGTGTTTGACAGCTTCTCAAAGCTGTCAAACGATGACAATTCATTTGTCAAAAATTTTTGACAGATGAAACGTCATGCGCTGACGTTCTCTGTCACCGGCTTTCCCTTAATTGTCCTGCTAAACCCACAGGGCGGGCTTAACAAGGTCAATCAAGGGAAAATAGCGTGGGTTGGCCGGACGTTGTTGGGGGCGGGACTGAAACCTGACAACCAGCAGTCCCGCCCCCAATGCGTCCCCATTGATAAAATTCCCCCCCCCCTAGAGACAGATAGGGCAATGGGATCAGCAGCCTCCAAGATAAAAGGGAAAGAACGGGTGAGCACTGGCATCTCATGCCCTCGGGGGATGTGCTCTTGTTCCAGAGCTAGAACTGTATCCACTAACTCCTCCAAAGTGGCTTCCGACTACATTTAAAGATCTGCCCAAACTCTGACACACATTTATTGACCGAGCCATACAAGGGAGGGGTACAAGAGCTTTCTAACCCAATGTGCCATCCAGCCTGCTCCCAACCAAAAATAATAGATTTATACCTGTGTAGGCCAGAGATAAATGCATGGTGCAAAGAATAACATTCAAAATATTGAGCCCCAGACTCCACTTGTTTCTCAGTATAATGTGACTTTATTTAACTCACAATATATTCTACAGTTGCACTTGCATTACAACACCCGTCACAGCATGATTCAGAGAGGTTCTCTCTTTTAATAGCTTCTTTTTAGAAAGGTTGTTGGTCCTAAAAATATATAGAAACAAATGAACTTTCAGTCACAAAAAAAACTGTACATTATAAAACAGTCTCAACAGCAAACGTGGTCATATAAAAGGGTGTTCCTTTAGGTCAAAGGAATAAGGAATGGGTTCTTCCATATGCAGACCAGCCCAGTTTCTGTAAGTGACTGATCCTACTGGCCTCATTTCCGTGTTGACTCTTAAATTATTGTTTTTGAATATCGTTTTTGATGGGTTTTCTCGGTGAAGGTTTATAGTGTTTGAGAATGAGATATTTTCCCTCCCTTCTCTTGCCCCTCCCACTCTGTTTATTAAGTGTTGCATACACCCAGAGGTCAGCTGAAATGAGAGAGTGTGGATGGGTGTGTGAGAGAAAGAGAGAGAGAGAGAGAGAGAGTGTGTGTGGATGGGTGTGAGAGAGAGAGTGTGGATGGGGGAGAGAGAGAGTGTGGATGGGTCAGAGAGAGAGAGAGTGGATGGGTGTGTGTGAGAGAGAGAGAGTGTGGATGGGTGTGAGAGAGTGTGGATGGGTGTGAGAGAGAGAGAGTGTGGATGGGTCAGAGAGAGAGAGAGTGGATGGGTGTGTGTGTGAGAGAGAGAGAGAGTGGATGGGTGTGTGTGTGAGAGAGAGTGGATGGGTGTGTGTGAGAGAGAGAGAGTGTGGATGGGTGTGAAAGAGTGTGGATGGGTGTGAGAGAGAGAGTGTGTGGATGGGTGAGAGAGACAGAGTGTGGATGGGTCAGAGAGAGAGAGTGTGGATGGATCAGAGAGAGTGTGGATGGGAGAGGGAGTGGATGGGTGAGAGAGAGACAGAGAGAGTGTGGATGGGTGAGAGAGAGAGTGTGGATGGGTCGAGAGAGAGTGTGGATGGGTGAGAGAGAGAGAGAGTGGATGGGTGGGTCAGAGAGAGTGGATGGGAGAGAGAGAGTGTGGATGGGTGAGAGAGAGTGGATGGGTGAGAGAGAGAGAGAGAGAGAGAGAGAGTGGATGGGTCAGAGAGAGTGGATGGGGAGAGTGTGGATGGGAGAGGGAGAGTGTGGATGGGAGAGAGAGAGAGTGATTGGGGAGAGAGAGAGAGAGAGAGAGAGTGTGTGTGTGGATGGGAGAGAGAGTGGATGGGTCAGAGAGAGAGAGAGAGAGAGAGAGAGTGTGAGTGCATGGGTGTGTGTGAAAGAGAGTGGATGGGAGAGAGAGTGAGTGTGTGTGGATGGGAGAGAGAGAGTGTGTGGATGGGAGAGAGAGTGTGGATGGGAGAGAGAGAGAGAGTGTGGATGGGAGAGAGAGAGAGAGTGTGTGGATGAGAGAGAGAGAGAGAGAGAGAGAGTGGATGGGGGAGAGAGAGAGAGAGAGAGAGTGTGGATGGGAGAGAGAGAGAGAGAGTGTGGATGGGAGTCAGAGAGAGAGTGGATGGGAGAGAGAGAGAGAGAGAGAGAGAGAGAGAGTGGATGGGAGAGAAAGAGAGAGAGAGTGTGTGGATGGGAGAGAGAGAGAGAGAGAGAGAGAGTGGATGGGAGTCAGAGGGAGAGTGTGGATGGGAGAGAGAGAGAGAGAGAGAGAGTGGATGGGAGAGAGAGAGTGTGGATGGGAGAGAGAGAGTGTGGATGGGAGAGAGAGAGTGGATGGGGGAGAGAGAGAGAGAGTGTGGATGGGAGAGAGAGAGTGTGGATGGGAGAGAGAGAGAGAGTGTGGATGGGAGAGAGAGAGAGAGTGTGGATGGGAGAGAGAGAGTGGATGGGGGAGAGAGAGAGAGTGAGTGGATGGGAGAGAGAGAGAGGATGGGAGAGAGAGAGAGAGAGAGTGAGTGGATGGGAGGGAGAGAGAGAGTGTGGATGGGAGAGAGAGAGTAGATGGGAGAGAGAGAGTAGATGGGAGAGAGAGAGTGGATGGGAGAGAGAGAGTAGATGGGAGAGAGAGAGTGGATGGGAGAGAGAGAGAGAGAGAGAGAGTGTGGATGGAGAGAGAGAGAGAGTGTGGATGGAGAGAGAGAGAGAGAGTGTGTGGATTGCAGAGAGAGAGAGTGGATGGGAGAGAGAGAGAGAGAGTGTGGATGGGAGAGAGAGAGAGAGAGAGAGAGAGAGAGTGTGGATGGGAGAGAGAGTGTGGATGGGAGAGAGAGTGTGGATGGGAGAGAGAGTGTGGATGGGAGAGAGAGAGAGTGTGGATGGGAGAGAGAGAGAGTGTGGATGGGAGAGAGAGAGAGAGAGAGAGTGTGGATGGGAGAGAGAGAGAGTGAGTGTGGATGGGAGAGAGAGAGAGTGTGGATGGGAGAGAGAGAGTGAGTGTGGATGGGAGAGAGAGAGTGAGTGTGGATGGGAGAGAGAGAGAGAGAGTGGATGGGAGTCAGAGAGAGAGAGAGTGGATGGGAGAGAGAGAGAGAGAGAGAGAGTGGATGGGAGAGAAAGAGAGAGAGAGAGTGTGGATGGGAGAGAGAGAGAGAGAGAGAGAGAGTGGATGGGAGTCAGAGAGAGAGTGTGGATGGGAGAGAGAGAGAGAGAGAGAGAGAGTGGATGGGAGAGAGAGAGTGAGTGTGGATGGGAGAGAGAGAGTGAGTGTGGATGGGAGAGAGAGAGTGAGTGTGGATGGGAGAGAGAGAGTGAGTGTGGATGGGAGAGAGAGAGTGTGGATGGGAGAGAGAGAGAGTGTGGATGGGAGAGAGAGAGAGTGTGGATGGGAGAGAGAGAGAGTGTGGATGGGAGAGAGAGAGAGTGTGGATGGGAGAGAGAGAGAGTGTGGATGGGAGTCAGAGAGAGAGTGGATGGGAGAGAGAGAGAGTGTGGATGGGAGTCAGAGAGAGAGAGAGTGGATGGGAGAGAGAGAGAGAGAGAGAGAGTGGATGGGAGAGAAAGAGAGAGAGAGAGTGTGGATGGGAGAGAGAGAGAGAGAGAGAGAGAGAGTGGATGGGAGTCAGAGAGAGAGAGTGTGGATGGGAGAGAGAGAGAGAGAGAGAGAGAGAGTGGATGGGAGAGAGAGAGTGTGGATGGGAGAGAGAGAGAGAGAGAGTGTGGATGGGAGAGAGAGAGTGGATGGGGGGAGAGAGAGAGAGTGAGTGGATGGAGAGAGAGAGAGGATGGGAGAGTGAGTGGATGGGAGGGAGAGAGAGTAGATGGGAGAGAGAGAGCGGATGGAGAGAGAGAGAGAGAGTGTGGATGGAGAGAGAGAGAGAGTGTGGATGGAGAGAGAGAGAGAGAGAGAGAGAGAGAGTGGATGGAGAGAGAGAGAGAGAGAGTGTGGATGGGAGAGAGAGAGAGAGAGAGTGGGAGAGAGAGTGTGGATGGGAGAGAGAGTGGGAGAGAGAGTGTGGATGGGAGAGAGAGTGTGGATGGGAGAGAGAGTGTGGATGGGAGAGAGAGAGTGTGGATGGGAGAGAGAGAGTGGATGGGAGAGAGAGAGTGGATGGGAGAGAGAGAGAGTGTGGATGGGAGAGAGAGAGAGTGTGGATGGGAGAGAGAGAGAGTGTGGATGGGAGAGAGAGAGAGTGTGGATGGGAGAGAGAGAGTGTGGATGGGAGAGAGAGAGAGAGAGAGTGTGGAGAGGTGTGATGGAGAGAGATGAGAGAGAAGTGTGGATGGGAGAGAGAGAGAGAGTGTGGATGGGAGAGAGAGAGAGTGAGTGTGAATGGGAGAGAGAGAGTGAGTGTGAATGGGAGAGAGAGAGAGTGAGTGGATGGGAGAGAGGAGAGTGTGGATGGGGAGAGAGGAGTGTGGGATGGGAGAGAGAGAGAGTGTGTTGGTGGAGGAGAGGAGAGTGTGTGTGAATGGGAGAGAGAGAGAGTGAGTGAGTGGAGAGAGGGGTGAGAGAGGAGAGAGGGAGTGTGAGAGAGAGAGAGAGTGAGTGGATGGGAGAGAGTGTGAGAGTGAGAGTGTGGATGGGAGAGAGAGAGAGAGTGTGAATGGGAGAGGGAGTGGGATGGAGAGAGAGGAGTGTGATGGGAGAGAGAGGAGAGTGTGATGGAGAGGAGAGAGTGTGCTGGATGGGAGAGAGAGAGAGTGCGGATGGGAGAGAGCGAGAGAAAGAGAGTGCGGATGGGAGAGAGAGCGCGAGTGCGGATGGGAGAGAGAGAGAGTGTGGATGGGAGAGAGAGTGGATGGGAGAGAGAGAGAGAGAGTGTGGATGGGAGAGAGAGAGAGAGAGAGAGTGTGGATGGGAGAGAGAGAGCGTGTGTGGATGGGGATGGGAGAGTGTGTGTGTGGATGGGTGTCAGAGTGGATGGATGTGTGAGAGTGTGGATGGGAGAGTGTGTGTGGATGGGTGTCAGAGAGAGAGAGTGTGGATGGGTGAGAGAGAGAGAGAGTGTGGATGGGTGTCAGAGAGAGAGAGTGTGGATGGGTGAGAGAGAGAGTGTGGATGGGTGAGAGAGAGAGTGTGGATGGGTGAGAGAGAGAGTGTGGATGGGTGAGAGAGAGAGTGTGGATGGGTGAGAGAGAGTGTGGATGGTTGAGAGAGAGAGATTGTGGATGGTTGAGAGAGAGAGATTGTGGATGGGTGAGAGAGAGAGCGTGGATGGGTGAGAGAGAGAGTGGATGGGTGAGAGAGAGAGAGAGAGTGTGGATGGGTGAGAGAGAGTGAGTGTGGATGGGTGAGAGAGAGTGAGTGTGGATGGGTGAGAGAGAGTGAGTGTGGATGGGTGAGAGAGAGTGAGTGTGGATGGGTGAGAGAGAGTGAGTGTGGATGGGTGAGAGAGAGTGTGGGGATGGGTGGGAGAGAGTGTGGATGGGAGAGAGAGAGAGAGTGTGGATGGGTGAGAGAGAGAGAGTGGATGGGTGAGAGAGAGAGAGGGAGTGTGGATGGGTGAGAGAGTGGATGGGAGAGTGTGTGGATGGGAGAGAGTGTGGATGGGAGAGGGAGTGTGTGTGGATGGGAGAGAGAGTGTGTGGATGGGTGAGAGAGTGCGGATGGGAGAGAGAGAGAAAGTGTGGATGGGTGTGAGAGAATGGATGGGAGAGAGAGAGAGAGAGAGAGAGTGTGGATGGGGAGAGAGAGAGAGAGAGAGTGTGGATGGGGAGAGAGTGAGTGTGGATGGGTGAGAGAGAGTGTGGATGGGTGGGAGAGAGTGTGGATGGGAGAGAGAGAGAGAGAGAGTGTGGATGGGTGAGAGAGAGAGAGTGGATGGGTGAGAGAGAGAGAGGGAGTGTGGATGGGAGAGTGTGTGGATGGGAGAGGGAGTGTGTGTGGATGGGAGAGAGAGTGTGTGGATGGGTGAGAGAGTGCGGATGGGAGAGAGAGAGAAAGTGTGGATGGGTGTGAGAATGGATGGGAGAGAGAGAGAGAGAGAGAGAGTGTGGATGGGGAGAGAGAGAGAGAGAGAGAGTGTGGATGGGGAGAGAGTGAGTGTGGATGGGTGAGAGAGAGTGTGTGGATGGGAGAGAGAGTGTGGATGGGAGAGAGAGAGAGAGAGAGAGAGAGAGAGAGAGAGTGTGGATGGGGAGAGAGAGAGAGAGAGAGAGAGAGTGTGGATGGGGAGAGAGAGAGAGAGAGAGAGAGAGAGTGTGGATGGGGAGAGAGTGAGTGTGGATGGGTGAGAGAGAGTGTGGATGGGAGAGAGAGTGTGTGGATGGGTGAGAGAGAGAGTGCAGATGGGAGAGAGAGAGAGAGAGAGAGCGTGTGGATGGGAGAGAGAGAGCGTGTGTGGATGGGGATGGGAGAGTGTGTGTGTGGATGGGTGTCAGAGTGGATGGATGTGTGAGAGAGAGTGTGGATGGGTCAGAGAGAGAGAGTGTGTGAGTGTGGATGGGAGAGTGTGTGTGGATGGGTGTCAGAGAGAGAGTGTGTGGATGGGTGAGAGAGAGAGTGTGGATGGGTGAGAGAGAGAGTGTGGATGGGTGAGAGAGAGAGTGTGGATGGGTGAGAGAGAGTGTGGATGGGTGAGAGAGAGAGTGTGGATGGGTGAGAGAGAGAGTGTGGATGGGTGAGAGAGAGTGTGGATGGGTGAGAGAGAGATTGTGGATGGGTGAGAGAGAGCGTGGATGGGTGAGAGAGAGTGGATGGGAGAGAGAGAGAGTGTGGATGGGTGGGAGAGAGTGTGGATGGGAGAGAGAGAGAGAGAGAGTGGATGGGAGAGAGAGAGAGAGAGAGAGTGTGGATGGGTGAGAGAGAGAGGGAGTGTGGGTGGGTGAGAGAGTGGATGGGAGAGAGAGTGTGTGGATGGGTGAGAGTGTGTGGATGGGTGAGAGTGTGTGGATGGGTGAGAGTGTGTGGATGGGAGAGAGAGAGAGTGTGGATGGAAGAGAGAGAGAAAGTGTGGATGGGAGAGAGAGAGAAAGTGTGGATGGGTGTGAGAGAATGGATGGGAGAGGGAGAGTGAGTGTGGATGGGAGAGAGAGAGAGTGTGTGGATGGGAGAGAGAGAGTGTGTGGATGGGAGAGAGAGAGAGAGTGTGGGTGGGTGTGAGAATGGATGGGAGAGGGAGAGAGTGAGTGTGGATGGGAGAGAGAGAGAGAGAGAGTGTGTGTGGATGGGTGAGAGAGAGTGTGTGGATGGGTGAGAGAGAGTGTGTGGATGGGTGAGAGAGAGTGTGTGGATGGGAGGGTGAGAGTGTGTGGATGGGAGAGAGAGAGAGTGAGTGTGGATGGGAGAGAGAGAGAGAGAGTGTGTGTGGATGGGTGAGAGAGAGTGTGTGGATGGGTGAGAGAGAGTGTGTGGATGGGAGGGTGAGAGAGAGTGTGTGGATGGGAGAGAGAGTGTGTGGATGGGAGAGAGAGAGAGCGGATGGGAGAGAGAGAGAGAGAGAGAGAGAGAGATGCGGATGGGAGAGAGAGAGAGAGAGAGAGAGTGTGGATGGGAGAGAGCGTGTGTGGATGGGGATGGGAGAGTGTGTGTGTGGATGGGTGTCAGAGAGTGGATGGATGTGTGAGAGAGCGTGGATGGGTCAGAGAGAGAGAGAATGTGTGAGAGTGTGTGGATGGGAGAGAGTGTGTGGATGGGTGTCAGAGTGTGGATGGGTGTGAGAGAGAGAGAGTGTGGATGGGTGAGAGAGAGAGAGAGAGAGAGTGTGGATGGGGGAGAGAGAGAGAGAGAGAGAGTGTGGATGGGAGAGAGAGAGAGTGTGGATGGGTGAGAGTGAGTGTGGATGGGAGAGAGAGTGTGTGGATGGGTGAGAGTGTGTGGATGGGTGTCAGAGTGGATGGATGTGTGAGAGCGTGGATGGGTCAGAGAGAGAGAACGTGTGAGAGTGTGTGGATGGGAGAGAGAGTGTGTGGATGGGTGAGAGAGAGAGAGAGAGTGCGGAAGAGAGAGAGTGTGGATGGGAGAGAGCGTGTGTGGATGGGGATGGGAGAGTGTGTGTGTGGATGGGTGTGAGCGTGGATGGGTCAGAGAGAGAGAGAATGTGTGAGTGTGGATGGGAGAGTGTGTGTGGATGGGTGTCAGAGAGAGTGTGGATGGGTGTGAGAGAGAGAGAGAGAGAGAGAGTGTGGATGGGTGAGAGAGAGAGAGAGAGTGTGGAGAGAGAGAGAGAGAGTGTGGATGGGTGAGAGAGAGAGAGAGAGTGTGGATGGGTGAGAGAGAGTGTGTGGATGGGAGAGTGAGTGAGTGGATGGGAGAGAGAGTGTGGATGGGAGAGTGAGTGTGGATGGGAGAGAGAGAGAGAGAGAGAGAGTGGGTGGATGAGAGAGAGAGAGAAAGTGTGGATGGGTGTGAGAATGGATGGGAAAGGGAGAGAGTGAGTGTGGATGGGAGAGAGAGAGAGAGAGACAGAGTGGATGGGTGAGAGAGTGAGTGTGGATGGGGAAGAGAGTGTGTGGATGGGTTGAGAGTGAGTGTGTGGATGGGTGGGAGAGAGTGTGGATGGGTGAGAGAGAGTGTGGATGGGTGAGAGAGAGAGAGTGTGTGGATGGGAGAGAGAGTGAGTGGATGGGAGAGAGAGAGAGAGTGTGGATGTGAGAGTGAGTGTGTGGATGGGTGGGAGAGAGTGTGGATGGGTGAGAGAGAGTGTGGATGGGTGAGAGAGAGAGAGTGTGTGGATGGGTGAGAGAGAGTGTGGATGGGAGAGAGAGAGTGCGGAAGAGAGAGAGTGTGGATGGGAGAGAGCGTGTGTGGATGGGGATGGGAGAGTGTGTGTGTGGATGGGTGTGAGAGCGTGGATGGGTCAGAGAGAGAGAATGTGTGAGTGTGGATGGGAGAGTGTGTGTGGATGGGTGTCAGAGAGAGTGTGGATGGGTGTGAGAGAGAGAGAGAGAGAGAGAGAGAGAGAGAGTGTGGATGGGTGAGAGAGAGAGAGAGAGTGTGGAGAGAGAGAGAGAGAGTGTGGATGGGTGAGAGAGAGTGTGTGGATGGGAGAGAGAGTGTGAGTGAGTGGATGGGAGAGAGAGTGTGGATGGGAGAGTGAGTGTGGATGGGAGAGAGAGAGAGAGAGAGAGAGTGGGTGGATGAGAGAGAGAGAGAAAGTGTGGATGGGTGTGAGAGAATGGATGGGAGAGGGAGAGAGTGAGTGTGGATGGGAGAGAGAGAGAGAGAGTGGATGGGTGAGAGAGTGAGTGTGGATGGGAGAGAGAGTGTGTGGATGGGTTGAGAGAGAGTGTGTGGATGGGTGGGAGAGAGTGTGGATGGGTGAGAGAGAGAGAGAGAGAGAGAGAGTGTGTGGATGGGAGAGAGAGTGAGTGGATGGGAGAGAGAGTGTGGATGTGAGAGAGAGTGTGTGGATGGGTGAGAGAGAGTGTGGATGGGAGAGAGAGAGAGAGAGAAAGTGTGGATGGGTGTGAGAGAGTGGATGGGAGAGAGAGAGGGAGGATGGGAGAGAGAGAGGGAGGATGGGAGAGGGAGAGAGTGAGTGTGGATGGGAGAGAGAGAGAGAGAGAGAGAGTGTGGATGGGAGAGAGAGAGAGAGAGTGTGGATGGGGGAGAGAGAGAGAGTGTGGATGGGAGAGAGAGAGAGAGGATGGGAGAGAGAGAGAGAGGATGGGAGAGAGAGAGAGAGGATGGGAGAGAGAGAGTGTGGATTGGGGTGTGTGACAGAGCGAGTGGATGGGAGAGAGTGTGGATTGGGGTGTGAGAGTGGATGGGGGGGGGGTGTGTGGATGGGAGAGAGAGTGTGGATGGGAGAGAGAGTGGATTGGGGTGTGAGAGAGTGAGAGTGGATGGGGGGGGGGTGTGTGGATGGGAGAGAGAGTGTGGATGGGGGGTGTGTGTAGGCGTGATGCATTTCCAATCGTGGAAACACTAGTCAAGGACCGAACAGATCCCAAAGTGTTCACATATGTCGACAAGTTCATGTAGGGGCCCTGTCCATGACTGATTATTTTCACCAGTACTCTGGAAAGGGAGTTAATGCTTCTTGTATACCACCTGATATTTATAAAATGATCAGCTTTCACCATTAGCTACATACACATATGGGAGAGGGAGGCAAAGAGAACATTGCTTGTACTCGTGTTTAAAAAAAAGACAGTGTTTCTGGAGGGCTTCTTGCTGCTGTACTGTCACTGCCCACAATACCTGCTCTCGAATGGGATGGAATGGGACTTTAATAAAGCTTCCATTGCTATTGAGCGTACACGTTACGACAGGGATCCTTTGTGGGGTTAAATATCGCAGATTATTTTGGCCTTTCCAGGGCTGAATCATACTGGTTGAAACTCCCTCCTCTACGGATAATTCATAAATTCTTAAAAATGTTCTTAACCGTTCAGCCTTTCAGCTAATAGAGACCTTCAGCAGACACCTTTGTCTGGGGATTTGGGCATTGGTTCTGAGAGGTGAAAGGCCAGAGGCTAACCCACCTACCCGCCTCCTTTAACCAGATCTATCACTGAAACTGTGTTTGAAAGACCTGATCTCTTCTCTCATCTCTCCGATAGACTTGCCACTTTTTATTTTCCAGGTCCAATAATGGGCAGTCAGTTGCCATGTACAATAAATGATTGTTTTCCATGTCCCCATCTTAAACCAGTGGAATTTTCAATCACCATCTATTGCCACAAGTGTGTCACACAAGCACAATCAAGATGTTCACTAAAAACACACCTACTCCAAAGCAGATAACACAATCACATCTATTTTGCAATATGCGTCAGGCGGTGTGACACAGATTTAACCAGGAGTAGCCTGAAAAACCTACAGGAAGTTTTCTGCGCACATTCCCGCTTCCTTTTATTAAACCGGTTTCCCTGCTCCCAATAACCTGGCAGTCACACACGACATAATCACCAGCAAATCGCACAATGGCCGAGACCCATTGAGGTCCAATGTTGCCACAGTTTGGCCTTTACGGCAACCTGTACTGAATCCATCCTAGTGAGTACTCTGAGGAGCACAAGAGGGCTGCATGTTGTGATTCAGTACAAGGGTCCCAGCTCAGTGTCACTGCACCACTCTCTCATTCAGCTTGCTTTCGTTCATTTGTAAGAGCAGGGGGGGGGGGGGGGGGGGGAAGGAAATGTAGTGAAAGAAAAGAACATGGATTCCACTACTCCTGTATATATCCAACGTTGAGCGTGAGGTATGGCATTCATATTCATCCCTGGGAAAAAAAAATTATTGCTATATTGCTGCAGATGAAGCCTGGTCAATCTATAACTAAGTTTCCAGAAATGGTTATGGTTGGCCCAGGATTTCAATAGAACGGGAATTACTGGCTGTCATTCTGATGCCTGGATTGGGAACTCATCAGTCCAGACTCCCCTTGAGCATATAGTACAGTACTGTAGCTCAGTGCAAAATTAAGAAAAAACATAAATAATATTATTTACTAAATGTCACAAATATAAATAGATAATAGTGAAGTCTGGACGCTACAGGTAGATACGTCCCTTACAACTCTTTGTACTGCTTATGTCACTTGAGTGATGATGTCTGTCTCATTTGTGAAATACACAAGGTGTGGGGCAGGGAGAGAGGGTCAGAACACAAGGAAGATTCAATGAGTCTCTGGAATGCTGTTTTTAGATGAGTTTTTATGTGGCGACTCTGTTCCGCAGAGGTGGAATGCTTCCTGCATGACCTTGGGCAACATGAGTTAAGAGTCAAACTATGTCTATGGCACACAGCCCTTGGCTGTCACTGTATTGTACATTTGGTTCGTCACCTCCCTGGCCCCTACGTTTACTCACAGGAGGAAGCTTTGTCCCGGCCAATTGAAAAGCCCACACAGTTCAGACTAAACGAGTGCTGAGCTGCCATGTTCCCAAAATAGACACAACGTCACTGTCATGAGTCAGCACAACAAACATTTCAATGGGGAAATAAGTGATTCTCTTGGGTTGAAGGGGCAAGTACTTAAACAATTTAGTGAAAGCTCTTGGGCCTCACAGTGGGGCTGAGCGTTGGAGCGGGAGAATGCAGCTTTAAATCCCACTCTGCACTAATTGATGAAATATTTGAGGAACTGCAATGAACACTTAATATAATTAACCTGCTACTTTCCCAGTTTGAAATAGCTTGCCCCCAATTGTTCTCGCCCCTATTGAAATTAATGAGTGGCTGCCTTACACCAAATGCTGATGAACTGCGATGATCTCCAGCAAAATCTAATGGTATCGGGAGGTCTATAGAACACCCCTTGTTGTCATGTCCATTCCCCACATATTCAACCTCGGCATCTAAAAGCTAAGACTGACACATTAAGGATAGGGTTATTTTTTTTTTTAAATACTGTGGATTCAAATCCATCACAGAGCCAACAGAAACTGCCAAAACCTATTTTGTTTCCAGTCCTGAGCAGCCAACAGTCAAAGGTGGCTTTTGTCAATTCACACCGAGCTCGGATCATACACAGAGCTCCAGTGGTGAGGGGCAATGTTACTGGGCCTTAGCTTTAACTATAGTGTCTCCTTTTGCCCCAATTTCCTGGTGACTCTCTAGCTCGAATGATAAAACTCGGCCCATCGACTCTCGAAGAACTTCCTCATCACGTATCCTGCCCGTCCGACCTCGGAGTCATCTTCGTTGAAGGTCACGCAGTTATCGAACACCAAGGTAGTATCTGCGGCAAACTCCTTGCAGCTCAAGTATCTGTGCGGAGAAACCATTTTGAAACGTTCAGTACACTTTGAAAAAGAGCCATCAGCATTCTCCATTATTTTCCGCTGTTCCACTCTACGGCTCTGTGTATTTCGCGGCTCAGTTGGCAGTGTGGTACTGAGACACACAGATCAGGAAGGGTCCGAGGCACAATCCCTGGTCTAAACTGAGTTAGCCAATTTCTGAAAGGGCAGTGATCAACATCACCAAGCCAGGGAGAGGGGGAAAAAAATCAGATGGTCCTGCTGCGGATCTCTGTCCAGTGACCCCTGCTGGAATGTGCATGTGTGTGGCTAGAACAGCCTGCTGACACTCACTGTCTAGGTTCGCAGATGTAGACTGGCCACTTGCTACTGGAAGGTGACCAGTGCCTATAGAACCAACCGTACCCGAGCAAAGAGTCAGCAACTTCAGGACTGGAGAAAACTGAAGTAAAGAAAAACAGACTGCTCCCGAGTGAAAATATGATGTTCTCAACCAATTTTCACCCTAATTTTTTTTTGGTGCGTGGCCCCTTTAAGGGGCTGCGGGGCCCATTCACAGTTTTGCGTATTTAACATGGGAAAAGCCGGTCCCGCACAGAGAGCTGCACAGTCACGCAGCTGCGAGGGAACGTTGTTCTCAACTAGCAAAACTAAAACAGATTATCTGGTCATTACCACATTGCTGTTTGTGGGAGCTTGCTGTGCGCAAATTGGCTGCCGTGTTTCCTACATTACAACAGTGACTACACTTCAAAAAGTACTTCATTGGCTGTAAAGAACATAACACAAGAACATAAGAATTAGGAGCAGGAGTAGGCCATTTGGCCCCTCGAGCCTGCTCTGCCATTCAATAAGATCATGGCTGATCTTCGACCTCAACTCCACTTTCCCGCCTGACCCCCATATCTCTCGATTCCCCTAGAGTCCAAAAATCTATCGATCTCAGCCTTGAATATACTCAAAGACTCAAGATTCTCAGTTCTCTGGGGCAGAGAATTCCAAAGATTCACTACCCTCTGAGTGAAGAAATTCCTCCCCATCTCAGTCTTAAATGGCTGACCCCTTATCCTGAGACTGTGACCCCTGGTTCTAGACTCTCCAGCCAGGGGAAACAACCTCTCAGCATCTACCCTGTCAATCCCCCTCAGAATCTTGTATGTTTCAATGAGATCAGCTCTCATTCTTCTAAACTCCAGAGAGTACAGGCCTGATCTACTCAATCTCTCCTCATAGGACAGCGCTTTGGGACGTCCTGAGGTCGTGAAAGGTGCTGTAGAAATGCATGTCTTTCTTTTTATCAGCCGTCCTGTGCTAGGGGGTGCCACAGGAGCACTGGCAGTGGCTGAGATGCAGTCGACAGATGGCTAGTCCTCCATGGTGGCATCCCACCAAACGTGATCCTGTCCTCCCCTGACGTCTACACACATGCACGTCTGGGAGAGCCAGTTGTCGAACGGTCAGGAGCGAGAACTGCGGCTGATTTTAACCCCTTGCTCGCCCAGGGACGCCAAAGCCAATTGCAGGAGGCCAGCCGAGATCAGCTAACACAGCGCAGGCTGGTGATCAAGCATGGGACACTGGACTCTGCACTCACGCTAACTCACCAATCTGTGGAACCCAAGGCAGTTCATTCTTAGTCAATTCTTGGACTTTTACAAATAAAAAGGCGCCTCTCACATTTCCATTCAATGAAAGAACAAAGACTTGCATTTCTATAGCGCCTTTCACGACCTCAGGACGTCTCAAAGCGCTTTACAGCCAATGAAGTACTTTTGAAGTGTAGTCACTTGTAATTTGCCAATTTGCGCACAGCAAGCTCCCACTAACAGCAATGTGATAATGACCAGATAATCTGTTTTATTTGGTTGAGGGAAAAATATTGGCCAGGACACCAGGGATAACTCCCTAACTCTTCTTCAAAATAGTGCTACGGGATCTTTTACGTCCACCTGAGAGAGCAGACGGGGCCTTGGTTTAACGTCTCATCTGAAAGACGGCACCTCTGACAGTGCAGCGCTCCCTCAACACTGCGCTGGCGTGTGAGCCTAGTTTTATATGCTCAGTCCCTGGAGTGGGACTTGAACCCACAACCTTCTGACTCAGAGGCGAGTGTGCTACCCACTGAGCCACAGCTGACACTGTGGGGCTTGCAACTGTTGCCACTTAGATCAGGAGACAAACACAGATGCGATCCACAGGCTGGTTTACACTGTTGGGACATTTTCCATTCAGGAACTTACAATTATTGGAAAAAAATTGGAGAAAAATCATTCGGCAACTGATCACATTCATTTACACACGTGTGGAAGTTAAAAACATTAACAGTAGCCAGCAATTCCAGTCATATTAGTGTCAATAATCTTGAAAATATATGTGACAGACATTTTGAACAGATTTTTATCCTGTTTTATATAGCAGAAAAGTGGAAAAAGATCTTATTCCAGAGATTCCTGTTTGACATAGCTCGCCGCCCACTTACTCTCAAAATGGCCGCTTCCAGCTCAAAGCTATGAAGGCAAAAAATTGATATTGTATTTCCTCTGTGTGATCTGTGTACGTGTTCCACCCAGGGATGCAGGGGGCTCTCGGTAAGTGTTAGTATATGGGATTCGTTTCTGATTTCAAAATAGTATTTCACATGGGAACTGTCAAGTTGACCAATACTGGGCTCTCCTGATGGATCACCTAGTATGGTGCGGAGCCATTTGGGCTAAAATTGTCCCACTTGACAGGCCCCAGTCTCTAACAGAGGTTGTAGAGAACTGGGCTAAAGTTTTCCGAGTGCTCATTAAGAAGGTCTATTCCATCAGTGGGCATCAACTCAGGAAAGTAAGAATCCTCTCATCAAACGACCGTAAAGACCAGATCCACCTGGGGCATACCCTGCTCCAGCATCAGTGACTTCTGATAAATTCCCACCCACAAACACCGGTGACGAGAAACACAAGGTCTCTTCCTGTTAACCCGCGCCCCCCCCCCCCCCCAAAAAAAGCCCCACCCAGACGCCATTACATTTGACTGTTACTCCCTTTAACCTCCAACCATCACTGACCCTCTAGACAATGATACTTACTTCCCACTAATGAGCTTTCCCCTGATGGTGGCAAAGTCCATGGGTTTTTTGATGATCTTCCTGTAGCCAGGCACCAATCGTGGGTTCACCGGATGCAGGAAGGGCCAGGCATCCTCGTGGGATTCCATTTCCATGAGGATCACCCTGCAGGGAACAATTCTCAGCATTAGATACAAGATTGCAGAGTGTGCCATCTTCTGTTGGGCAGTAAGGGGCAGATGGGATTACCCAGCGTGGCGAGTGCCAGTTCTTGCCTGGAGCTTGGGGTTGGGGTTTGGGGGAGGTCACAGTGTGGGAGGAGCTCCTTCTCTATCTCCAGCTCCTGAGACAGAGAGAAAGTCACACCAAGCCACTGTCACACATACAACGGTCAGTTATAGAAAGATAGTGGCAGAGGTCCACTCGTCCATGACTTGGGCACAGTCTTGACAAAGAATAGCACCTGAATCCTAGAATGGTTACAGCACAGAAGGAAGCCATTCGGCCCGTCGAGCCCGTGCCGGCTCTCTGCAAGATCACTTCAGCTAGTCCCACTCCCCCACCCTTTCCCCGTAGCCCTGCAAATTTTTTTTCCTTCAGATACTGATCCAATTCCCTTTTGAAAGCCACGATTGAGTCTGCCTCCACCACCCTTTCAGGCAGTGCATTCCAGATCCTAACCACTCGCTGCGTAAAAAAGTTTTTCCTCATGTCGCCTTTGGTTCTTTTGCCAATCACCTTAAATCTGTGTCCTCTGGTTCTCGACCCTTCCGCCAATGGGAACAGTTTCTCTCTATCTACTCTGTCTAGACCCCTCATGATTTTGAACACCTCTATCAAATCTCCTCTCAACCTTCTCTGCTCTAACTGAAAATATCAGTTCAAGCCCTGCTCTGTGCTGAGCGCTGATCACAAATGGCAGCAGCTACAGTTGGTCTCAGCGTAGGGAGGGGGGAAAAAAAAAAATCAGCCAGGGTTCCCACTCCTAATCACTAGCTGGTGGCAGATGGGACTTGGTGATAATGCCTCCCACAGTTGAATAGGCTGGTGACACTCGTGGTCTAAGCTCACGCATGAAGGATGACCATTAAGGTGAGGCAATGCAGGGGGTCTGGTGCTGTGGAACCATAGCCCAGCAAGACCGGCACAGACACGATGGGCCAAATGGCCTCCTTCTGTGCCATAACTTTTTATGATTCTATGAAGACAACACACCTTCAGGAGAGGAGAAAAACTGGAAGAAGAAAATCAATGTTATTTGACTGACATCCTAGAACATAAATCGGGAACGGTAGCGTAGTGGTATTGTGACTGGACTAGTAATCCAGAGACCTGGACTAATGATCCAGAGACGTGAGTTCAAATCCCACCACGGTAGCCGGGGAATTTAAATTCAGTTAATTAAATAAATCTGGAATAAAAAGCTAGTATCAGTAATGGTAACCATGAAACTATCGGATTGTTCACTAATGTCCTTTAAGGAAGGAAATCTGCTGTCCTTACCTGGTCTGGCCGATATGTGACTCCAGACCCACAGCAATGTGGTTGACTCTCAACTGCCCCCACCTTCTTGAGGGCAATTAGGGATGGGCAATAAATGCTGGCCATGCCAGCGACGCCCTCATCCCATGAACGAATAATAAAAAAAAATATGGAATTAGTTGAAGGGGTCAGTAATGAATTAGCCTTGTGCAGGGTGCCAACGACTCACAAAGACCCCTCCCCCTCCTGGCTCTTACTCGCATAGCGTGAGGTCACTGGACTGGTTTCTGGTTGACATTTTCTTCCTCTTGGCAGCCGGCGTCCCTCCTCGCGATAGACACTTTCTTCTTTGTTTCTTCATGTATTTTCTGGGGCAATGGTGGACAAAACTCTCAGCGCCACTGACTCTGTTTGCAGAACGCCTTCCGTCTCTTCTCGGTTTGCTTGGTCTCTGGAACGCTCCACTCCGGACAGACCGGCTGCTCGCCTGGAATCAAAAACAAAGCCCCCGTTACAGTGTCCAGCACCACGGAGAGCAGGGCGCAAGTCCCTACACCGTGAGGGGTCAGTCTTGAACGCGTTAGCTGCTAGATGGCACAGAGGGGGCGCGGGAGATGCTATCCCAGTGGGTCCAGTCACCCTGGCCATTCTTGCACTACGTTTGAGTGTCCATAGCGGTATTAGCTACTAGAGTGCAGTTTGTCACGGAGTGCAGATTGGAACAGAGTGCTAAGCTGCGAGTTTGGTGAGTGAGGGAGTAAATCTTAAAGGTTAATCTCTTATTTTTATAAATTCTAGTCTTGTGTGCTTGCAATTAGCATTTAAATTTACTGTTTCAAGTTTTAAGTTTCTTCCAGGCTTGGGCAGGGCTAAGCAAGCTCTGTGCTGGAGAGCAGGTGATAGTAATTAATTAATTAACTGGTCTATTTAAATCTCAGCAGTATAAATAAGGGAGACTAGAGTGCAGATTGGAACAGAGTGCTAAGCTGCGAGTTTGGTGAGGGAGGTGTGCCTTCCTTTTTCCATCTTTGTCAGCTTCCTGGTGCGGCGGCGGACCTGCGTGAGGCGAGGCGGCGGCAGAGGGTTTAAAAGGCTCCAGAGACCAGGTAAGGCGGGACCAGTCTCCGAACTCGGAGGGAGGGAGGGAGAGAGGTAAAAATAATCGAGGTGTGATGTCACCAGAAAGCAGGTAAGTAATTGGTTGGTGAGTATTTCTCTCTTTTTAAACTTAAACTCTGTGGGTTGTAGTTAATAAGGCCTTTCTGGTGCAGAGTGACTGTTGGTAAACCATTTAACTGGTGTAATTTAGAGGGATTGATTTAATTTAAATCCAATTAATTAGAGGGGATACTAGCATCTATAATCGGGCAGAGAGTGTCCATAACTAACAATAAAAAATTTAATTAATTACATAGAATGGAACAGGTGATGTGTTACTGTTGCGAGATGTGGGAGCCGGTGGACCCCATTGAGGCTCACGGTGATTACATCTGTGACAAGTGTCTGCTGCTACAGGAACTCCAGCTCCGTGTTGATGAGCTGGAGTCTGAGCTTCAGACACTGCGACACATCAGGGAGGGGGAGAAGTACCTGGACTCTGTGTTTCAGGAGGTGGTCACACCTATGAAGTTAATTAATTCAGATGTAGCCCATGGGCAGGGACAGGACAGTGTGACTACGAGTGAGGCAAGTACAGGGATCCAGAAGGTAGTGTTGGAGGAGCCGCAGCCCTTACTCTTGTCCAACAGGTTCGAGGTTCTTACTCCCTGTGGGGACGGGAGCAGGGACTGCAGGGAGGATGAGCAACCTGGCCACAGCACCGTGGAACGGGGGGCCATTCAAGAGGGGGGAGTAAATAGAAATGTTGTAGTGGTAGGGGATAGTATTATTAGGGGGATAGATAGAGTTCTCTGCAGCCAAGAGCGAGAGTCCCGTAGGCTGTGTTGCCTGCCCGGTGCCAGGGTTAAGGACATCTCCTCTGGGCTGGAAAGAAACTTGCAGTGGGAGGGGGTGGATCCAGTTGTCGTGGTCCATGTTGGTACAAACGACGTAGATAGGACAAGGAAGCCGGTTCTGTTAAAGGAGTATGAGCAGCTAGGGGTCAAATTAAAAAACAGAACCTCAAGGGTAATAATCTCTGGATTATTACCTGAGCCACGAGCGAATTTGGCTAGGACAAATAAAATTAGAGAGTTAAATGAGTGGCTCAAAGACTGGTGTGGGAGAAATGGGTTTTGCTTCCTGGGACACTGGCACCAGTACTGGGGCAGGAGGGAGCTGTTCCGTTGGGACGGGTTTCACTTGGCCAGTGCTGGGACTAGAGTCCTGGCGGATCATATAACTAGGGCTGTAGAGAGGGCTTTAAACTAACTAGTGGGGGGGAGGTTCCTAGAGAGCAAATAATAAAAATGACAACAGAGAAGGTCATAGACTTAGGTAGCAGTGGGGAAATTAAAAACCAGAGTGTCAGGAAGGGGCAGAAGGTATGGAGTAAAAGGTAAAGTAATAAAAAGGGCAAAAGCAGGAACTAAGTGTCACAAAACATATTTGAAAGTTCTCTATCTGAATGCACGTAGCATTCGTAACAAAATAGACGAGTTAATGGCACAAATAACTACATATGGGTATGATCTTGTGGCCATTACAGAAACATGGCTGCAGGGTGACAATGCCTGGGAATTAAACATACCAGGTTATTTAACGATCAGGAAGGACAGGCAGGAAGGAAGGGGAGGTGGGGTGGCTATGTTAATAAAGGAAGGAATCACTGTAATACAGAGAAATGATATTGGGTCAAAAGATCAGGATAATGAAACAGTTTGGGTGGAGATAAGGAATAATAAGGGGAAAAAAACACTAGTGGGCGTAATTTATCCGAACAGTTGCAACTCTGTTGGACGGAGTATCAATCAGGAAATAGTTGAGGCTTGTAATAAGGGAACATCTATAATTATGGGGGATTTTAACTATCATATTAATTGGACAAATCAAATTGGGCAGGGCTACCTTGAGGATGAGTTCATTGAGTGTATTAGGGATGGGTTTCTTGAGCAGTATGTAACTGAACCGACCAGGGGGCAAGCAACCTTAGATCTGGTCCTGTGTAACGAGACAGGATTAATTAAAAATGTCCTAGTAAAGGATCCCCTTGGAATGAGTGACCATAACATGGTTGAATTCCATATTCAATTAGAGGGTGAGAAGGTTGGATCTCAAACAAGCGTGCTAAACTTGAATAAAGGAGACTATGAAGGTATGCGAGCGGAATTGAGTAGAGTGGATTGGGAAAATAGATTAAAGGGTAAGACGATACATGATCAGTGGTGTACATTTAAGGAGTTATTTTACAACTTCCAAAAAATATATATTCCACTGAGAAGAAAAGGGTGTAAAAGAAAAGACAGTCATCCGTGGCTAAGTAAAGAAATTAAGGATAGTATTCGACTAAAAACAAGGGCTTTTAAGGTAGCCAAATCTAGTGGAAGGATAGAGGATTGGGAAAACTTTAAAAGACAGCAAAAAATAACAAAAAGATTGATTAAGAAAGGGAAGATAGATTATGAAAATAAATTAGCAAAAAATATAAAAACAGATAGTAAGAGTTTTTATAGTTATATAAAAAGAAAAAGGGTGGCTAAAGTAAATGTTGGTCCCTTAGAGGATGAGACCGGGAAATTAATGGTGGGAAATATGGAGATGGCAAAAACACTGAATGAATATTTTGTATCAGTCTTTACAGTAGAGGACACTAAGAATATCCCAACACTGGACAAACAGGGGGCTATGGGGGGGAGGAGCTAAACACGATCAAAATCACTAAGGAAGTGGTACTCGGTAAAATAATGGGACTCAAGGCGGATAAATCACCTGGACCTGATGGCTTACATCCTAGGGTCTTGAGGGAAGTGGCGGTAGGGATTGTGGATGCATTGGTAATAATTTTCCAAAACTCCCTGGACTCAGCAAAGATCCCGGCAGACTGGAAAACTGCTAATGTAACACCCTTATTTAAAAAGGGCAGTAGACAGAAGGCTGGAAACTATAGACCGGTTAGCCTAACATCTGTGGTAGGTAAAATTTTGGAGTCCATTATTAAGGAGACAGTAACGGGACATTTGGATAATCATAATTTAATAGGACAAAGTCAGCATGGTTTTATGAAGGGGAAGTCATGTTTGACAAATTTGCTGGAGTTCTTTGAGGAAGTAACATACAGGGTGGATAAAGGGGAACCAGTGGATGTGGTGTATTTAGACTTCCAAAAGGCATTTGACAAGGTGCCACACAAAAGATTATTGCTTAAGATAAAAAATCACGGGATTGGGGGTAATATTCTGGCATGGATAGAGGATTGGCTATCTAACAGAAGGCAGAGAGTTGGGATAAATGGTTCATTCTCAGACTGGCAATCAGTAACTAGTGGTGTTCCGCAGGGGTTAGTGCTGGGTCCCCAACTCTTTACAATCTATATTAACGATTTGGAGGAGGGGACCGAGTGTAACATATCAAAGTTTGCAGATGATACTAAGATGGAAGGGAAAGTAGTGAGTGAGGAGGACATAAAAAATCTGCAAGGGGACATAGACAGGCTAAGTAAGTGGGCAGAGATTTGGCAGATGGAATACAATACTGGAAAGTGTGAGGTTATGCACTTTGGCAGGAAAAATAGTAAAGCAAGTTATTATCTTAATGGCAAGAAATTGGAAAGTACTGAAGTACAAAGGGATCTGGGGGTCCTGGTACACGAAACTCAAAAGGTTAGTATGCAGGTGCAGCAAGTGATTAAGAAGGCCAATGGAATGTTGGCTTTCATTGCTAGGGGGATAGAATATAAAAATAGGGAGGTATTGCTTCAGTTGTACAAGGTATTGGTGAGACCGCACCTGGAATACTGCATACAGTCTTGGTGTCCATACTTAAGAAAAGACATACTTGCTCTCGAGTCAGTACAAAGAAGGTTCACTCGGTTAATCCCGGGGATGGACATATGAGGAGAGGTTGGGTAGATTGGGACTCTACCCATTGGAGTTCAGAAGAATGAGAGGCGATCTTATTGAAACATATAAGATTGTGAAGGGGTTGGATCGGGTGGATGCGGGGAGGGTGTTCCCGATGATGGGTGAAACTAGAACTAGGGGGCATAGTCTTAGAATAAGGGGCTGCTCTTTCAAAACTGAGATGAGAAGGAACTACTTCACTCAGGAGGGTGGTAGGTCCATGGAATATGCTGCCCCAAAAAGCTGTAGAAGCTACATCATTACATAAATTTAAAACAGAAATAGACAGTTTCCTAGAAGTAAAGGGAATTAAGGGTTACGGGGAGCGGGCAGGAATTTGGACAGGAGTCTAGGTTCGGATTGGTCATGGCCCTGTGGGTAGCGCAGCGGGCCCAGGGGCCGTGTAGCCTGATCCTGCTCCTATTTCGTGTGTCCAATTCTGTTAGATGCAGAAGATGGTTCTGTGATAGTAGATTGGCGGTTAGGATCAGATCAGCCATGATCTTATTGAATGGCGGAGCAGGCTCGAGGGGCCAATTGGCCTACTCCTGCTCCTATTTCTTATGTTCTTATGTAGCAGATGCCTGGCAACAGGTTGCCTGGATACCTTCTCAATGTATGAGGGAAGTATAAAATAAGTTTCCCCCCAAAAAATGTGGTGGTGGGCTCAGATTGAAGACCGAATCAGTCAAAAGTCAATTAAGTTCTTGTTTCTACGAGTGAGAGTTTGCCTCCACAGTATCTACTGTCTCAGCTCTCCTCCAGCACAAAATTCAATACACGGCCTGCCCTGTGTGGTAGTGAGCCACACAGATCGGACGGTCCTAGGTTCGGGATGTCTGGGCTGAGTTAGCTGGTCCAAATGGTAGAATTCTCTTCAGCATCCCTGGGTTCTGAAGACAATTAGAAGGGAGGCCAGGATTCCTCCTCTTGATCACTAGCCAATGATTCCTGGTGGAAGTGTGCGTGTGATGGCGTTGGGAGAGGACAGGGGCGGGCCTGGCTCAGATTTCCTCTGAAGAATGGGCCCCTGGCCGAGGTACTGGAGGTGGCCTGGTGTCCATGGAACCATTGCCTAGGAGAGGTCGATGCCTTCAGGAGAGAAGGGGGGGAGGGGCAGATTGGATTACCCAGAGTACTGCACTGGATGCTGCAGCAATAAAGGAATACTGTAACTTTGTTTTTTTTGAAGGAATTTACTAAAAGACAGTGTCTGACCCTGGGAACCAATTCAGAATCTAGGTCCCATCAAACTGTAGCTCCTTACCTCGGCGATGCAGATCGGACAGAACCAGTCTCCCTCTGGGATCTCAACAATCTTGGGCTTGAGGCAGTAGGTGTGGCATCCTTGATCACAGTTGTCACAAAGCAGCAACAACTCATCTTTGTCTCCCTTTCGACAAATCTGACATGACTGCAAAATAATAGAATCATAGAAATTTACAACACAGAAGGAGGCCATTCAGCCCATCGTGTCCGTGCCGACCGACAAAGAGCTCTCCAGCCTAATCCCACTTTCCAGCTCTTGGTCCGTAGCCCTGCAGGTTACGGCACTTCAAGTGCACATCCAAGCACTTTTTACCCAGGCAAACAAAGGCAGGAAAGGACAGTGTTTCACAGTTTTAATCCAGTCGTGGATCCGGGCTCAACACGAGGCATTAGTGAACGAGGTGTTAAAGGGGACCTGTCGTCCTGGTCCAGGGCTTTGCACATTAGTTTCCCCAGCCTGGGAACTGAGGTCGTCTCCAATACAGATTCAGTACCTGCTGCAGCGCGAGTTTCCCACCGTTTTCAAAGCATGGATCTGCTTCAAGACGCCCCAAGGATCAGTGGGTAAACACAGTGTGCAAGGTCCCAGGTACGACTTCTGGTCTGTGCTGAATTCGCTGATCTTGGGTGAGACAGCAGGACAACCCAGGGCTGGGGGGGCAAACTCCTCCAGTGACCCTGCTGGAAGGTGTTTGTGTGCAGGGCAGTATCGGGTGAAGGCAGGATCAGTTTTAATACCCCCCTCCAGTCAGATCCAGCACTCGGTATCCAAGGTCACACACAATAACCGTTCAGGCAAGGTAAGCCTGCGGAATCGTATTCCAGCACCTGAGTCAGCGCCTTCAGGAGAGATGGGGAGAGAACTTCAGGAGAAGGGGCTACGGTACAACGTGACTAACGTTATCAGGTTCTCAACAAGCAGCACAAAGCGAGAAGCCTGGGTTATTCATCTCCTGTACCGGATGGGTAGGCGACCACTCAGATTTACAACGGCTGTGACCGTGTGAAGAACATGGACACACTGCCGTGGACAGTGGTGGGACCCAGGCCAACCACGGGTACCCAGCCTGGTGAGTCTCAATATCAGCCATGCTGAAGGAGTGCCAAAATGGAGGCGTGCTCCTGAGGAGGGAGGCAGCAAGGGACGATCAGGTGATTTGGTGTTGGCAGAGGCCTGAAACAGGTTGCCTGCCCACGTGTCATTTTGGGGGAATAAAAGATACAAGTTAGAGAGAGACAGAGAGAAGGCATAATGGTAGATGGGCAGGTAGAGGCTGTTGATAAAGATAGACAAGTAGGTAAATGGATAGAGACACGGAGACAGATGCAACAGTGTGTCATTAGATAGATATTAAGACGAGCTGCATTTACTATAGCACTGAAGTATCACGCTTACCACTTTCATTACAGATTTCTCCCAGGCAATGGCCCTCTCGAGCTGTTGGATGCACATGAATACCTGAGCAGCGTTTGTGCACTTCAGTAAGGTTTCCCGCCACACACTCAATCCAGGAGAGATGTGACCTTCATTACTGTTTGAAAGACACAAAGAAAGCCACTCAGGATAAGATTGTTCACAGTATGCTCCTTTAATTGTGACTCCTTCCTCTACCAGTGCTGCAGCAAGGCCACATTCCCCTCCTTGGTAGTGGCAGGGGAAAGCCTGCCGGGAGCCTTCACTGCACATTTAATGAGGGCCTAGGAGGAAACTGGGCCAGGGTCGTGGGGGCAGGAGACGGAAGTCAAGCTCTGAACCTCCTCCGGGAGGCAAGAGGAAGATCCAGGCCATAAAGTCAGCGAACTCCTTGAAATATCAGTGCTTCGAAAACACCCTGAGGTTGTTATCCGACAGTTAAGTGGTGAGAAACTGCAGACAGGGCTCCCGGTGATTGTCCCATACACAGTGGGCAGCAGGTGGGGTCCTGCATTGCCAACACGTACTTGGGAAATTTAGGCCAGAATGTAACTACATAATTGTGGCCAATCAGAAACCCAATGCGAGTAATTACAATGTAAATTACCTGTACTGTTCAGCGTCATTGGCAGACTCTTCAGGAGCAGAGCTCACTGTCCCTGCGCTCTCCAGTTTCCCCGGGACCGGGACCCACAGCGGTTCCTTCAGATATCGGCGCTCTACATTTAGCTCTAACATCGCCAAGCGCGTTACGGCCAAATCCAGGGGGTTGTTATTCCGCCGCATTAATTCCATCTCTTCCTCGTCTTTCATTTTTCCGTCGCCCGACATGAGCCACTGCTGATCGAAATACACCAGGTCGTCCCGGGTGGAGTCAGTGTCGGGACTGGTCCAGCCCTGTGCAAATCAGAGGCATCGCTCACTGCTTATGTGTAAATACAATGGAGGCCAGCGAGTGTGTTTTAGGGACAGTGCAATCCAATGATATCATGGCCTGCGAGAACAAAGCTTGAACCGGTCTCACTACCTGACCCATGGCATCGTGTTCCAGTTACGTATCGTGTTCAGCGCTTGGGGAATTGATGGTGCAAACCTATGTCCTGTAACTCCATATAATGTGAACTCATAATAGGTGCCTCCATATTTTTCTACCCACTCCATTCCATCATGTCAAGGAGTGACCAACTCCCAGAGTCCTGCAATCATTGCAGCATCTCCTACTCCTAACAAATTCTTTCCCAGGGCCTCTAAACTGTGGAACTCTTCACCTCCCTCAGTCTTCCCTACAATCCACAGACTCTTAAAATCCATGCTTGTATCACATAAGCACTATTTCCTCATTGACCTTATCTTCTGTTTTATCACTAGGACACCAAGGGCCTTGACCCTTCAACGAGGACACCAAGGGCCTTGACCCTTCAACGAGGACACCAAGGGCCTTGACCCTTCAACGAGGACACCAAGGGCCTTCCCCCATCAACGAGGACACCAAGGGCCTTGACCCATCAACGAGGACACCAAGGGCCTTGACCCTTCAACGAGGACACCAAGGGCCTTGACCCTTCAACGAGGACACCAAGGGCCTTGACCCTTCAGCAGGACTTGTCATCAACAAATTACTGCTGGGTGCTCGTCTGGTCGATTCACCTTCACTGTGCACAACCTCATGGTGCAGTGTGGTTGAACCAGAACTTTTTGCAGCTCAACATTGTCAAGACTGAAGCCATCTTGTTTAGACAACTTGATCAGAAACTCTGCACCTCAGCCCCTGATTCCATTCCCCTTCCTGGATGCCCACTCAAGCTCAATCTAACGGTGCACAACCTTGGTGTCCTGCTTGACCAAGAGCTGAGCTTCATCCATCAGCAATATCCTATTCATCAGCAATATTGCCTACCTCAGAGACATTGCCCACCTTTTTCCTACCTCACCTCATTGTCAATAAAACCTTCATTCATGCCATTGTGTCTGTCACACTCAACAGCGCTCTCCCTCTGTCCTGAGCTCCACCCTACACTACTCAACTCATGCAGAACACCGCCGACCCCATCCTATCCTGCACCTATCACCCTGATCCTTGCTGACCTCCATCCCTCAGTACATCGACTTCAAACCCCTAAGCCTCGTCTACAAATCCCCTCACAGCCTCACTCCGCCCCACCTCTGCAACCTCCTCCAGCCCTACGTCCTTGCTCGCACCCTCTGCTGTGTACCCTTCCTCCCCTCCACTATCGGGGCAGAGCCTTCAGCCATCTTATCCCCCGCACTCTGGAACTCCCTCCTCCTAAACCCCTCCACATTGCTTCGTCGCTCCTCAGCTTCAAAACCCTCCTTTAAATCTACCTGCGACGGTGCTTTTGGCAACCACCCTCCTCCTCCTGCTGGGGTCAGACCCTCAAACTGTGAAGCACCGTGGGATATTTTGCTACGTTAAGAGGAGCAAGATAAATGGGAGTTGTTGCCGTGTGAGGAACATGAAACTTCTAAACTGGAAAAGGGCATTCCCAATTACTTAACGGTTTAATTATCTCTCTGTCCGAGTGCAGCAGAAAGACTTGCATTTCGTACACTGGTATGAGGACAGCACAGTGTCAGTCAGTGTGTGATTGTTCTGTTTGCCCATGGGCACAGTCTATTCTCCACTCGATGATACCCAGTGTTTGTCAGCACTTTCTTACCTTCACCTGCAGACTTGCGGATATCACTCTCTGCTCCAGCGCCTCAAGGTATCGCAGGGCCTCGAGGTCGACTGGAAACGCCCACTTCTCCGGCTTCCACTTCTCCACCATTTCCTTGGTAACGGACTGCTCCTTATTATTGCTAAAGATGGAGTCTGAGAAAGGAGAGAAATCAGGGACATCAACACGGAGTTAACAGAGCTCAGAGGGGGTGACTAATGGACTCCACACCTGCGCGTTCGGGAGGGGGAAAATCAGCTAGGAGTTTAGCTTCTGACTGCTGTTCAGTCCCCCCCTGCTGGAAAATGCATAGTGTGGGTATCAGCTGCGTACAGGACTGGGCTCAGCTGTGATGCCCTCCCCAGTCAAATAGGCTGCCAACACTCACTGTCCAGATTCGCATATGAACAATGGGGAGTTACCCGAGACACTTGTGGAACTGTAATAGTCAGCACCTTTGGAAAGCTATATATAAAAAAACTGCAGAGACAGAGCTTGCAAACTATATCGATACTTCTGCTGGTTGAGGCAGAAGTAGCAGCCAACAAGTAGGAAAATGTAAAGCTTGCCCTCAAGAAAATGGCACCTTTTATCATCACGGTAAACCTCTCTGTTTTGCGGGAGAATTTCAGTGCAACAGGCCCTCTGCAATCCTGCCCAGCAGTCAGATAAACAGAACCTACCTGTTTTCTCTCTTGTACAAGCTTGGCTGACGTAGTCCATGTGTTTGAGGATTTGTTTGTGTAAGGCCTTTTCCCGTACCCCCCGGGGATGGAGTGCTTTGAGCAGGAAATTTAGCTCCTCCAGGCTGTCAATGCACCACCAGCCTCTCTGCATCTCTACAAAAGATTTTTTTTAAAACACACAATTAGTGAATGATTGTAGCGGCAGATCCGAGCTCTTCGAATAGTGGGACAAACGTTGAAAGGTTGCCCTTCAATCCTAATGCTTCCGTGTGCTGTTTAAATTGTAAATAAATACTACAGTAATTTTAGCTTTCAAAATCAAATGCATCTCAAGTTAAAACAGGTTCTGCCCAGTTTTCTGTAACATCCAAGATGGCTAACAGGCTCCAGTCCATCTATTAGATGTTTTCAGAAAATGGGGTAAAGTGTGAACTTATGTAGGGCTGTCCTATGAGGAGAGATTGAGCAGATTGGGCCTATACTCTCTGGAGTTTAGAAGAATGAGAGGTGATCTCATTGAAACGTATAAAATTCTGAGGGGGATTGACAGGGTAGATGCTCAGAGGTTGTTTCCCTTGGCTGGAGAGTCTAGAACTAGGGGTCACAGTCTCAGGATAAGGGGTTGGCCATTTAGGACTGAGATGAGAAGGAATTTCTTCACTCAGAGGGTTGTGAATCTTTGGAATTCTCTACCCAGAGGGCTGTGGATGCTCGGTCGTTGCGTATATTCAAGACAGAGATCGACAGATTTTTGGACACTAAGGGAATCAAGGGATATGGGGATAGGGCGGGAAAGTGGAGTTGAGGTAGAAGATCAGCCATGATCTCATTAAATGGCGGAGCAGGCTCGAGGGGCTGTATGGCCGACTCCTGCTCCTAGTTCTTATGTATAGTAAGGAGGAGGAGTTGGTGAATGGTGAGTACAGGAAACTTTCGTTTATCCGGCACCCAAATATCCGGAATTCTCGCTTAACCGGCAAAAATCATCCTCCGAAAACTCCTCTCAAATAACCGGCAATGTTGCCGAGTCGCAGTCGAGTCTCCGCGAACGCCGAGTGCTCCGAAAACTCCTCTCAAATAACCGGCAATGTTGCCGATCCCGAGTCCGAGTCCGAGTCCGAGAACGCCGATTTAGTCAGATGGGGTACTTTTCAAAAGTGCCACTACTCGGCCTCCTGGTGCTGTCGGAAGTCCGAAACACTGCAGTAGCAGGAGTTGATTCTCCCGCGCTGCCTGGAGTCTCTTTGTTAAAAATAGCCTCAGTAGATATAACTCTCCATTATCCGGTACTTTCGATAAACCGGCACCACGCCGGTCCCGTCGATGCCGGATAAACGAAAGTTTCCTGTAGTTTGATTGTTGGCTGTCACAGCTAAACAAACACACGAAGGTCCCTGCTGAAGTTCCACGTTAGCACGCTAAAGTGTTTTTTTGTAATATTGTATTTTAGGGTAATATTAGGAGGGATCGTATCATTGTTACATGTAAAAATCAGATTGTTTCCTGGCTATGGCATCAAAGACAATTTGAGCTTAATGGCCCTTTGGCTGGAGGAGAGATGATCTTGCAGTCATAGAATCACAGAATCATACAGCACAGATGGAGGCCATTCGGCCCATCGTGCCTGTGCCGGCTCTTCCAAAGAGCGATCCAATTAGTCCCACTCCCCTGCTCTTTTCCCATCGCCCTGTAAATATTTCCCCTTATCCAATTCCCTTTTTCAGTGTAGGTGGAGTTTTGGAGATACTTTTAAAAAACACACAAGACTATTTCTGCTGGAGAAAAGTGTTCACAGCTGCTCAGTGCTTTAATGGACTTTTGATGTTATACATATGAGGGAAGTATTTTGCTTAGTTTCAATCCTGATGCTTCTGTGTGTTATTTAAATTAGAAATAAATACTGCAGGAAGTTTAGCCTGTAACTGCGTTGTTCCGTATGTTTGGTTACTGAGCAAACTGAAGACATATTGCTGTAGACAATTTACTGCAATTGTGTTCATTGCATGGACTCTGCAAGGGAAGTACTGTATGACAATCGAAAGAGAAAATGATCCTTTAAACACCAAAGTCATAACCAGTGGCTTAGTGGTAAATAGCACCAGGTGTGGTGCTGAACCGTACAGACCAGGTTCGAGCTCCAGTCTGTGCTGCATTCATTGATCTCGGGCGGGACAGCAGGTCGACCTCAAGTGTCACTGGGATAGGGCGGGGGGGGAAAAAATCAGTCTGAGTTCCCCCTCCTGATCACCATTCAGTGACCTCTACGGGAAGGTGCATGTGTGGGCCTAGGTGTGTTTCACCAACTGAGCATACATTAGGAACATAGGAACAGGAGGAGGCCATTCAGCCCCTCGAGTCTGTTCTGCCATTCAGTGAGATCATCTGTGATCTAACTCCATATATCCGCCTTTGCCCCACATCCCTTAATACTTTGGTTAACAAAAAGCTATCAATCTCAGATTGAAAATTAACAATTGATCCAGCATCAATTGCCATTTGTGGAAGAGAGTTCCAAACTTCTACCACCCTTTATGTGTAGAAGTGTTTCCTGATTTCACAGTCTTAGAATCCCCAACCAGTGGAAATAGTTTCTCACTATCTACCCTATCTGTTCCCCTTAATATCCAGAAAACTTTGATCAGATCACGCCTTAACCGTCCAAATTCTAGGGAATATAACCCTAATTTGTGTAATCTCTCCTCGTAACTTAACCCTTGGAGTCCGGGTATCATTCTGGTAAACCTACGCTGCACTCCCTCCAAGGTCAATATATCCTTCCTAAGGTGTGGTGCCCAGAACTGCTCACAGTGCTCCAGGTGTGGTCTAACCAGGGCTTTGGACAGCTGCAGCATAACTTCTAACCCCTTTTATTCTACATTGTACATTCTGTACTGTTTCTCGAAGCTCTGAGCTACTCTCCTGTTTCTGGTCAGTGTCAGAACAGCTAGCTGTTAAAGAGCTGCAGTACCACTGCTGTCCAGTAGAGAGAGTTCCAACAACAAGTATTTCCAGTGATTGCAGTGCTGGGCTTGGCATGAAGCATTAAGTTGGGCTACTTTTGAGAATTAAGCAAATTCATTTCAAGCAAGGCAGATTAAAGAAATAACTCCATATAATTTTTTTGTACAAAATTCTGTTCTACCGTCTGCAAATTTACAGCGATGCTGAAAAGTGCAAATAGATTTTTCAAATATATATTTATGTAATGTATACCAGATGATCACCCATGGCGATGCTCACAGTGAGTCAGAGGATACGCTGTTATATCATAACAAAGTGTGAAGGATAGTGTGACACAGGAAATGCGTGTTAGGTGTCAGTTGTGGCTTAATGGGGAGCACTCTCGCCTCAAAAGGTTGTGGGTTTAAGGCCCACTCCAGACAGCAGAGCACAAAATCCAGTACAGTACTGAGGGAGCGCCGCACTGTCGGAGGGGCAGTGCTGAGGGAGCGCCGCACTGTCGGGGGCGCAGTACTGAGGGAGCGCCGCACTGTCGGAGGGGCAGTACTGAGGGAGCGCCGCACTGTCGGGGGCGCAGTACTGAGGGAGCTCCACACTGTCGGAGGGGCAGTACTGAGGGAGCGCCGCACTGTCGGGGGCGCAGTACAGAGGGTGCGCCGCACTGTCGGAGGGGCAGTACTGAGGGAGCTCCACACTGTCGGAGGGGCAGTACTGAGGGAGCGCCGCACTGTCGGGGGGGCAGTACTGAGGGAGCGCCGCACTGTCGGGGGCGCAGTACAGAGGGTGCGCCGCACTGTCGGAGGGGCAGTACTGAGGGAGCGCTGCACTGTCGGAGGGGCAGTACTGAGGGAGCGCCGCACTGTCGGGGGGGCAGTACTGAGGGAGCGCCGCACTGTCGGGGGGGCAGTACTGAGGGAGCGCCGCACTGTCGGAGGGGTCAGTACTGAGGGAGCACGGCACTGTCGGAGGGGCAGTACTGAGGGAATGCTGCACTGTCGGAGGTGCCGTCTTTCGGATGAGACGTTAAACCGAGGCCCCGTCTGCTCTCTCAGGTGGATGTAAAAGATTCCACGGCACAATTTCAAAGAAGAGCAGGGGGAGTTCTCCCCAGTGTCCTGGCCAATATTTATCCCTCAATCAACATCACTAAAACAGATTATCTGGTCATTATCACACTGCTGTTTGTGGGAGCTTGCTGTGCGCAAATTGGCTGCCACGTTTCCTACATTACAACAGTGACTACACTTCAAAAGTACTTCATTGGCTGTAAAGTGTTTTGGGACGTCCTGAGGTGGTAAAAGGCGCTATAGAAATGCAAGTCTTTCTTTTAACACAGATAGCTGCAGTCATTCTACAAGGCTCTGCTCCCAGTCTGCAGCCTTGCCCTTGTCAGATGTGAGTGCAGGTCACAGAATTGGCGCTATAGTGTTATACCCCTATCTCTGTCCCATGCTCCTGTCTGGAGAGGCTCTACGCTCGGAATGGAGCCGTGCAAGATCACCCCCATTATGTAGACTCATTAGCCATAGAACGTAGCTGAATAGCAGCATAATTCTCTTATCAATCCTTTGGTTAATAATTGCTTTATTCTGTAGCCTCTTAGTCCTTAGCGTGATTTTCTAACTTGTCATTATAGTGAAAGCACGATACATTTTAATCGAAGATATCGAGTGGCTGGGAGTGAGTAAAAGGTTGTAATTTAATGTCACAAGTTGTCTACAAAGCAATCAACAAGTGTTCTCATTGTTTATGACACCATTTAAACACTGAAGTTAAATGACACCATAACTATTCTTCACTCTCTCAAACAGAAGGACAGGGTGGGTTGAGTTGAAGGATGAGGCCAGTGTAGGGCGTTGATGGATGTGGGGCAAGTGGGCAATATTGAGGTATTCAAGAGGCAAATGGATTTGTGCAAAGATTAAATTTATGTCTAATTGGGAGATTTGTAAATTGTGGAAATAAGTAATCGATATAATCCCTGGGGTCACCTGTAAGGGACACTCTTTCTCATAAAATGGCCTCGTTGTGGTTTTTTGACCTCAGTTTATTTGGTCGGTGAGTTCAAAGGTTGGAATTAGAACAAGGTCTACAGGCCCACGATTGCCTCTCCAGCGCTCCACACAAGCACCACTCCTTACTGGGAGCGCTCGGCCCACGAATCAGCCCTTGAGTTTACAGCAATCTGACTTTGTGGCCTTAAAAGGATACGGCAGAATAATCCATCCCGCATTTCATGATGTAACTCCTCCCCTAATAAAACAGAGTATCATTCGCCTTAGTGTGAGCACTATTATTACCAACGAATCTCACCTGCTGGAATAGGCTTCAATTGCCGCTGATTAATCTCTTTCAGTAATTTTGATGGTCGCCCACGGCGCCTAGGTATCCGTGGCAACGGGCTTTCATTCTGAGGAGCACCGTCAGACTGATGAGATTTGACCTTTCCTTTGGTTGCAGTGGGGCCAGCTCGGAGAGATGCTGTGATTGAGGTCCCATAGTTAGCAACGGGATTCAGTGAGCCCGCGGACTGCGCATCAAACGGAATGTCCATAAATGGCATAAACTGTATGAAAAAGGAGAGAATGAAGAGAAGTTATGCTGAACCTGTATCAAACCTTGGTTAGACCGCACTTGGAGTACTGTGCACAATTCTGGTCGCCATATTATAAAAAGAATATTGAGGCACTGGAGAGGGTGCAGAGAAGATTTACAAGGATGATACCAGAAATACGAGGGTATACATATCAGGAAAGGATGAACAGGCTGGGTCTCTTTTGAAAAGAGAAGGCTGAGGGGTGACCTAATAGAGGTCTTTAAAATCATGAAAGGCTTTGATAGAGTAGATACAGAGAGTTTCCACTTGTGGGGAAGAGCATAACTAGAGGCCATCAATATAAGATAGTCACCAAGAAATCCAATAAGGAATTCAGAAGAAACTTCTTTACCCAAAGAGTGGTGAGAATGTGGAACTTGCTACCACAGGGAGTGGGTGAAGCGAATAGTATAGATGCATTTAAGGGGAGGCTAGACAAACATATGAGGGAGAAGGGAATAGAGGGTTATGCTGATAGATTTAGATGAGGAAAGACGGGAGGAGGCTCGTGTGGAGCATAAACGCTGGCATGGACTGGTTGGGCCGAATGACCTGTTTCTGTGCCGTATATCCTATGCAAGACAGAGTCGAGCAGAGCCATGCACTGCTTGAATGCACTCTACGGAAAAACTAGGCTGGACCACTGAGCACAGGCCCCAGACAAGGGGCCATCAGAACACACACTGAGTCATACAAACCAGAGGGCCCCAGGTTCGGTTCCTGTTCTATGTTGAATTTCAGCCAGGGCAGCAGTTGAGGCCTCAGTGCTCTGGGCTGGGAAATGGAGAGGTCAGCCAGGGTTGCCACTCCGGATTGCTACGCAGTGACCCCTGCTGGAAAGGTCTGCCAGGGCTCAAGAAGGTGGCATTCTTCGGGCAACTAGGGATGGGCAATAAATGGGATCTGGCCAGTGTGAATGGGTCGTGCAGGCAGTTAAAGGGACCACACACGAAAAAAAAAAGAATTAGAGGGAACATTGCTGTGGGGGTGTGTGGCTGTTGGGGGAAGGGCAGGATCAGCCATGACTGCGAAACTGTCCATGGTGTTACAGCTTGCTGACACACACTGCCTGAGGAATGGGGGCTTGGGTGAATTATTGTGGAACAGCCAGTGCCTTTGCAACCACTCTTCAGTAGAGAGTCAGCCTTCCGGACACCAGGAGAAAACACTGTCAGAAAGAAAGCAAACCATCAGTCATTACTGGGAACTGTAACACTTTCTAATTCCTTGATCCCAGTGCCAGCATGAAGCATTCCCAGGCCAGGTGTACCATGCTTTGATGTAGAGTACAGCTCCCTCTACGGTGCACCAGCAATGTGCCAACCCCATTTTCACGCGAGCACTCCCTGCCTCTAATGTGTACAAACTACTTAACAAGCCTTCCAATTCAGTCTTGCATTCCCCCCCCCCCACCCCCCTTCATCTTTTCCTGTCAACTTTCTCCCCTCCCTTCCTCTGCTTGAGGCGCGGCTCTTTGCTGGGTTCCTGCGCCATGGTTGATCGGTTCCCTCCTGTACTTTGCTCAAGTGGCAATT
Organism: Squalus acanthias; assembly: GCA_030390025.1. Taxonomy (NCBI): domain Eukaryota; kingdom Metazoa; phylum Chordata; class Chondrichthyes; order Squaliformes; family Squalidae; genus Squalus; species Squalus acanthias. Next base: position 22,617,546 of record CM059451.1, read on the forward strand.
CTTCATTTGGGACCTTACACAGTGCGGGGTCGGCAGACAACTCGAGGGGTGACAGGCTCGTAGCCATCAACAGAGTGACAGAAACCTGAGGTCATGAACATTAATTCATTAACCACATTACAGGAAGGATGTGATTGCACTAGAGAGGGTACAGAGGAGATTTACGAGGATGTTGCCGGGACTGGGGAATTTTAGCTATGAGGAAAGATTGGATAGGCTGGGGTTGTTTTCTTTGGAACAGAGGAGGCTGAGGGGAGAGGGACCTAGATAGAGTGGATAGGAAGGACCTATTTTCCTTAGCAGAGAGGTCAATAACCAGGGGGTATAGATTTAAAGTAATTGGTAGAAGGATTAGAGGGGAGTTGAGGAGAACATTTTTCACCCAGAGGGTAGTGGGGGTCTGGAACTCACTGCCTGAAAGGGTGGTAGAAGCAGAAACCCTCATCACATTTAAAAAGTACTTGGATATGTACTTGAAGTGCCGTAACCTACAGGGCTACGGACCAAGAGCTGGAAAGTGGGATTAGGCTGGAGAGCTCTTTGTCGGCCGGCACAGACACGATGGGCCGAATGGCCTCCTTCTGTGCCGTAAATTCCTATGATTCCATGAAATCCTCTCATCACCCAAAGAGCTGGCACAGGCACGATGGGCCGAATGGCCTCCTTCTGTGCTGTATCATTCTCTGATTCCATGATCACCCAACATCGCACACACTTTCCAGCAGGGGTTGCTGGATAGCGACCAGGAGCTGGAACCGTGGCTGATTTTCCGTTCTCACCCAAGAGTGCTGAATCCAACCAATAGCTCCCCATCCTGGCTGAGATCAACTAACTCAGCAGAGGCTGAGGATCGAATATGGACCTTGTATTGCTCAGGTATTCATTGCCTTAACCAGCTGGACCATAAGATAGACACCAGGCAGTCTTACTTACATAACAAAATTCCCCATGGCAACAGTTGTTACCCATACTCCTTCGTGGTTGTGCAACTGCCCTATAATCCTGATAACGCACTGGCCTATTTAGACCTCAGCACTGCTATTAATATTTTCTCATAAAATCCCAGACTTGACAGCTTTGAAATGCTGCACTGTGTACTGTATGTGATCATTTCTATTACAAGTAACTTTTTGGGTTTTTTTTGTTCTAATTAAGGTAAAAGGTGTCAGTGCTGGGGGTATGGAACACTTTCCATTTTTTGTCCCCAGTGTCAGTCTACATCAATCACGTCCAGGTTAGGTTTGTACGTCATAGTTACGCAGAGTAGAGCTCCCTGTACTTTGTCCCAACAATGCACTTGTGGCTCAGTGGGCAGCACGCTCGCCTCGGAGTCAGAAGGTCGTGGGTTCAAGTCCCACTCCAGAGACCTGAGCACAAAAATCCAGGCTGACCCTCCAGTGCAGTGCTGAGTGCGGCACTGTCGGAGGTGCTGTCTTTCGGATGAGACGTTAAACCGAGGCCCTGTCTGCTCTTTCGGGTGGATGTTAAAGATCCGATGGTACTATTTCGAAGAAGAGCAGGGGAGTTTCCCCAGTGTCCTGGCCAATATTTATCCCTCAATCAACATCACTAAAATAGATTATCTGATCATTATCACATTGTAGTTTGTGGGAGCTTTCTGTGCGCAAATTGGCTGCCGTGTTTCCCACATTACAACAGTGGCTACACTCCAAAAAGTACTTCATTGGCTGTAAAGTGCTTTGGGACGTCTGGTGGTCGTGAAAGGTGCTATAGGAATGCAAGTCTTTCTATTCTTTACAATCCTGCTACGGATTTTCCAGTTCCTGCCATCATTCTGGCTTTTCTGAGTGGGATTGGTCACTAAGTGATATTTGTGCTGAAGTATGGGTGATTAAAGCCCACTAGGAACTGCATTGAGACAGCCCAAATTCAGTTCATCTGGCACTCTGGCAGCCATCAGTCTGTGTGGCTTTCAATCCAAGACCTAGAGGTGAAAGGGCACCTCTGAAATAGTCAATATGATGAAGTGCATAGTTTAAAAATCCCAATTTAACCTCTTCCCTCCGCCACTCAAGAAAACAAATCACATACCTGTGACGTTGCAAAAGCAGCAGAGGGAGGCAGCTTTAGTGGACTGTGGCTTAGTTGATTCGGATCTGAATCCAGTCTCTGGGATTGATTCAGCAATGTCTGTTGTGAGGAAAATGGAAGCTGGGTAATAGAAGAGGAATCACAGGGCATTCTGGGTAGAAGGCTGAACCACTGGCCGTGTTTTTCGGCACAGTCTTTGACCTTTTGCTCCGAGTTTGGGACACTGAGATCAAACAGCTTCCGATTGCTGGCCAGCAGCATCTCTGGGGAGATGGCACTCGGGCCGTCTTTGCTGGTGCTGCACTGAGGTGTAGGAAGCGGGAGGTTTGGCACAGAGTTCTGTAGGAGGCTCAACCACGCTAAAAAAACCGCCGATTGGTCAACGTTATGATGAGTCTGATTGGTGGAATGTGTGTCTTGTGCAGTGCCACTGCAATGTTTGGCATTCGCAGCAGCTCGGTGCCGCTTTGGGTTCTCAGGGTTGACCAGTTCTGCCTCACACTTCCTACGCCGGTTATCCTTTGGCCTACCCGGAGTGTTTGGTTTCTCATTCGGTACGTCCCTTGGCTCCACTTTAACTGGGGCAGTCTCAATGGGCTTGAGTTGGTTCTTTTCTGCATCCAACTCTTCAGTACCTGGTGGAGAGGAATATCAAAATTGAAGTACAACATTTCCTCATCAAAAATACGTTGTACAGATCAGAATGCTGAGAGGTGAATATTCTCTATTCAATATGCCCAATAAATGTAGAGTTTCAAAACCCCAAACTTCTCCCCTCCCAAGCCTCCCATTTCTTTCTGTTCCTCTCGAGTAGATTGGGTTTGTACTCTCTGGAGTTTAGAAGAATGAGAGGTGATCACATTGAAATGTATAAGATACTGAGGGGGGTTGACAGGGTAGATGCAGGGAGGATGTTTCCCCTGGCTGGAGAGTCTAGAACCAGGGGACACAGTCTCAGGATAAAGGGTCGTTCATTTAGGACTGAGATGAGGAGAAATTTCTTCACTCAGAGGGTTGTGAATCTTTTGAATTCTCTACCCCAAAGGACTGTGAATGCTGAATCGTTTGGTATATTCAAGGCTGAGATCGATAGATTTTTGGACTCTAGGGGAATCAAGGGATATAGAGATCGGGCGGGAAAGTGGAGTTGAGGTCGATGATCAGCCATGATCTTATTGAATGGCGGAGCAGGCTCGAGGGGCCGAATGGCCGACTCCTGCTGCTGATTCTTATGTTCAATCGTCCTCTCCTAAAAGCAGTGACTCATGCTGGGGCACATTTTCATGGGCAGAGTTCTTGGAAAATACGTGTGTGTGGAGATTGGTTGCGGTCAGGATCGGGCTCACTCTGATGCCTCCCACAGTCGAGTATTCTGCCAACACTCACTGTCTCTCGACCCACATATGGAGAATGGGCAGAGGGGTGAGGTGCTGGAGGCCTGCTCGGACATATGGAACCGTACCTCAGCAGGAGTCCGTGCCTTTGGCAGGGGGAAAGAGGAGGAAAGGAGAGAAAATTGGGGGGAAATTAGGGCTGGTGAAATTATGGATTTTGGTGGGGAAATTACAGAAATGCATCCAACAGCATCAAGGTAAGAAATTCCCTAAAACAGAAACAGTATGCATTATGGGATTGCACTTACTTGACCGTTTACCACAGAACAGTTGGCATTGTTAGTCTTACCTAGTGATCCCTCCGAGCCTTCCACAAACACCCCGCTAAGGTGTGGGAAAACCCAGTAGCGACGCCTGAACCGGTCCTGCCCCAATAACAAGGCACGTAGTGTCTGGGAGACTTGAAGCAGCTTTCGTGCAAAGAAACTTTGTCGCTATGGAAACAAGCAGTCGAGGCATTGGTTACCAAACAACAACGACATACAGTGCTATTGCGCTCCTGTGTAAAGGAAACATCTCAGAGCACTTTACAGGGAGGAGAAGGTGGACAACAGGCAAGAGAGATGAAAATTCAGTGTGGATGTGGGGGGCGGGGCAGCATTTTTAGGAAGCTCATGGAATTTAGGGGAATGCAGTCACATGGATCAAGAGATGGTCAGAGGGCAGATAGCAAAGGGTAGGGATAAAGGGAAGTGTTTCAGACTGGAAAGATGTGGCGAGTGGTGGTCTGCAGGGCTTTGTGTTGGGCCTGCTGTACTGTAGTCATTTACTGTAGATACAATTGATCTGGATTGAGAACTAAGGGAACAATATCAAAATTTGCTAATGATACCAAAATTGGCGGATTTGGCAAATTGTGACCATGACTATTAAAGCTTGTAGAGGACATGGATAGATTAGCAAGATGGAGTCATCCATTTTGGAAGTAAGAATAGGGAAAGGAAGTATATCTAAAGAAGAGCAGATACACAGGTCATTAAAACATTACAGCACAAGTAGATAAGGCCACAAAAAAGACAAACACAATCCTTGGTTTTATATCTAGAGGTATAGAATACATAAGCAAAGAGACGATGTTGAACTTGTACAAGACCGTAGTCAGGCTGCAGTTGTACTTTTGGACACCCCATTATAGGAAGGATATAGAAGCAATGAAGAAGGTGCAGTATAGATTTACCAGGATGTTACCAGGATTGACGGGTTACAGTTCTGAAGAGAGACTTGAGAAGTTAGGGCTGATTTTTTTACTGGAGTGTTGAGGGGTGACCTGATAGAGGTCTTTAAGATTATGGAGGGTTACAATAGGGTAAACACTGAGCTTGTTCCACTGGCTGGGTGATTAGAATGTGGAATTCTCTGTCACAAACCGTTGTTGAAGCCGAATCCATGCATTCTTTTAAAAGGGAATGGGAAAGCTGCTTGAAAAAGAGGAATATTAAAGGGTATGGGGAGCGAGCAGGAGGGTGCGATTAGACGAGGTGGCTCACATGAAGACAAACACAGACACAGATTTAAAGGGCCAAATGGCCTGTTTCTGTGCTGGACCATCCTATGATTCTACGATCACTCACCTTACTGAGCTTCTCAATCTGCCGATTTAGTTCAGCCACACTGGCAGAAGGGTGATCATCCGCCTAAGAAGGGCACAGCGTACGTTAACAGCAGGAACTAATACCCACACCAGCTTATTCATTGCTTTTACAATCGATTATTTTGCTATAGGTTTTTATTCTTAATCTTCTGACCTCTTTCTCTGGACCATGTACCAAGAGGCCAAGCAGGTAGCCTGCTCCCCAATCTCCATCTATGCTGCTCATGAACTGACCATGAAAAAGTGGCCAGAAATTCAGATTAAATTTACAATCTCATTCCCGCAGGCCAGAAGGATGGCTGGTGTGTGCACTGGAAAAATATTACATTGGTGCATTTGGGGGTGTCCTTATGAGGTTAGGCTTCAGACACGTCGTTAGGAAAGTGTAGAGGGAGCTTTACTCTGTATCTAACCCGTGCTGTACCTGCCCTGGGAGTGTTTGATGGGACAGTGTAGAGGGAGCTTTACTCTGTATCTAACCTGTGCTGTACCTGCCCTGGGAGTGTTTGATGGGACAGTGTAGAGGGAGCTTTACTCTGTATCTAACCTGTGCTCTACCTGCCCTGGGAGTGTTTGATGGGGCAGTGTAGAGGGAGCTTTACTCTGTATCTAACCCGTGCTGTACCTGCCCTGGGAGTGTTTGATGGGACAGTGTAGAGGGAGCTTTACTCTGTATCTAACCCGTGCAGTACCTGCCCTGGGAGTGTTTGATTTTAATCGCTCCACCATTGGTGGCCGTGCCTTCAGCTGCCGAGGCCCAAAGCTCTGGAATTCCCTGCCTAAACCTCACCTCCTCTCTTTCCTCCTTTAAGACGCTCCTGAAAACCTCTCTTTTGGTCATTTGCCCTAATATGTGTCTTGGTGTCACATTTTGTTTGTTTACGCTCCTGTGAAGCGCCCAGGGACGTTTTACTACATTAAAGGAGCTATATAAATGGGAGTTGTTGTTGTTGTTGATGCTGCCACTGGGTGCCCACAGTGGAGAGTGTTCCATTCGCAGCCCTAACATCACTTACCTTGATGAGCGGAAAATGCATATTTATTTTTAAAGATTATCTGGTAATTATCACATTGCTGTTTGTGGGAGCTTGCTGTGTGCAAATTGGCTGCCGCGTTTCCTACATTACAACAGTGACTACACTCCAAAAAGTACTTCATTGGCTGTAAAGCGCTTTGGGACAGTCCTGAGGTGGTGAAAGGCGCGATAAAAACAAAAGAAAGACTTGCATTTCTAAGATTGAAATTTAATTGAAGGAAAATGACTTAATCAAATCTAAATGTCAAATGCAGCCCACATTTGATGTCTGGTAGTTCGGATGGTCGTCTGACGTCGTATTACCAGAGCTACTGAGCTTCTAGCCCTCATCACTGCCAGTGTTCTCCAGTGCAAAGTCCAACATTAACAAGACTTTTAATTACCAATGTTTGGAAGAGGCTGGGGCACCAATGGACTGCCTCATGGAGTGGCACGGGTCATGGGTCGGCACGGGTCATGGGTCACACATGTGGCTGAGCATCAAATATCTGCCAGAGTGATCTGCAGAGAATGATGACTTTCGGGGTCGGGAGAGTGGCTTCACTTCACTTTTGCATACCTCGCAGCACCAATTACAGAGGGGCACACTTGAGGAAGAGCTCGTTTATTTGCTGGATCAGGTAGGGAATATACATGACACATACGGGAAGTTAGACAAAGGGAAAAAAATAATTGGTGGTTAAAAGAAATAGCCTGAAACATCATTTACCTTAATTCCTTCCGTCCTTCTTTCTGATGATTTCTCTTTTGTTTCCTCCTTCACACTCTCCTCGTCCCCATTGGCCGCTGCAGTACTGTTGTGGTCTTCTTCGGAACCGAGTCCTTGTTTCCTTCTCCTGCCCTCCACAAGGCCTTCGGGCTCTCTAATTCCTTTCTTCTTTGCCAGAGCTCTCTTTAACCTACCGATCACCAGGAGAAAGAAACCACACAAAATAAATGCCTTTCACCTCAGTTTGTGTCCCCTTAAAGATCTGCAGATAGTCACAGCCCAGAGCTGAGAGATTCTCCTCAGTAACACCTCCTGCAGCTTGGCAGGAGTGAACAAGCCTTTCACTTGTAGCGAGGCTGAGAAACAAAGCAATTTGCTGTATGCAAATAACTCCCACATGATCTTAGGTCAGAGCGAGGAATCTCATAAAAACCTTAAATGTGGTCCCAGGTTAGGGGCAAATCGGCCACACCTGGAGGATGTACAGAGGTTATTAGACTGCGGAGGGTATTACAGTCAAACCCAATCTTTGGTCACCTGATGCCAACACGCACCAAAATAATTATAAACCCTGGCTGGTTTCTCCGCCCTGACCCAAAGGCTGCTGAGGCCGATTGTATACACCCACTCCTGCCACCCTAGCTGAGATTAGGTAACTCAGGACAGACCTGGGATTGAGCCAGGAACCTTTTGGTGTATTTGGCTGAGTAAGGCAGCAGGCTGTGCGTGAGCCACGGAGCCAGCAGGAGCACAGTGATTGTGATTTACACTTTGATGACATCCTGGGGAAATACTGGCTTGGAAGGGTTACCGAGCCTATGAAAGGGCTGAATAAACAGCCAGTCCTGCTTGGTTAAGGAGTGTGTACGTACTAACGTTAGTTCAGATCTCTCACACGGTGAGCTTTAATAATACCTTGATGATGTCAGCATTCACAGCTTGAAAAACAAACAAAAAATGGCCGGAATGAACAATGCCAGGCCCCAGAGTACGATCCAGGTTCATATTCACAATTCACCACTCCGCTAAGGCGCCAATCTTAGTTGTGCCACTCTGGGAGCGGTACGGAGTGCCAGAATGCTTCCCACACCAAGGGGTTGGGGGAAGATTTTTTTTTAAATCAGAGGAAGAGTTATCACCACCTCACTCTCGCACGTCCTTCTGACGCGCTCAGACACCTGGGTGTGTATCACTCGTTCACCTGCTGTTAATGCCACAGTTGCCGTGTTGCCTGGGGCGAACAGGAAAAGAGGATGGAGGAGATTAACAGATTTGGTCTCTAGGAGGAGTCCCTGAGGTCCAGACTCGCTCTTTAAATTAAACCTTCTTTTGCTTCAAGTAGACAGGAAGTGGAATGCCTTACCTCCTCAGTTTGCCTTCCACAATCCACTTGTTCTTCCGAATATTGGCTCGATGGTCTATGTTTTTATCGATTTCCCTGCAGTGTTAAAACAAGTCGAGAGACATGCTTTAATATCAGCGATTTCTTCACAGGAATATTTTGTATATTGTCTTTGAATCCTTTTATCCTGGTTATTTGCTTTCTTTTAGGTTCTCCATTCCCATTGGTTGGTTCAGAGGGCAGGGTGACCTGGGGCAAGGCCTCTGCCAAGACTGCCCCCAAAACAGCTATGAGGAGTGCGGCCCAGGCTGACTCATCCTTCAGTCTGCGCCTATCCCAACTCACGTTGGAGAAGGATACAGGTTCACACTAATGTTCCCTCTAATTTTTATTTTAGGTGCGTGGTCCCTTTAACTGGCTGCACGGCCCATTCAAATTTTTTGCGCATGCGCGGTTTCTTCCATTGAAAAGCCGGTGAGTGGCCTGGGCGGGACCTCCAGACCGCAATTTTCCGCTCCGATTAGTTCCCAATCTTAACCGTATTGGCACCAACTCAGAGACAAAGTGGAAAATCAAATGAGTCACCCTGAGCCTGGTTTTAGACGCACATGAAGAAAGATTCACAGCTCCAGAAGAGACACAGCCACAGATGTGGTAACTCATGTCAGAGCCAGAGAGAGAGAAAGCGACTGAGATCAGCTAACTCAGCACAGTCCAAGAACTGACCATTCCTCTTTTTAGTGATTCAGCAGAGCCAGTATTAACTACATTCTATGGCGGTCTCTTCTGCATTGGAACCGGTTCTGGGGGAGGTGGGACCAGTACAAACCGGACGGTCTACACCTGGGCAGGGCCGGGACCGATGTCCTAGGGGGAGTGTTTGCTAGTGCTCTGGGGGAGGGTTTAAACTAAAGTGGCAGGGGGTTGGGAACCTGAGCAGAGAGACAGAGGAAAGGGAAACAAGGATAAAAGCAAAAGACAGGAAGGAGAAAAACAAAAGTTGCAGTCAGAGAAAACAACGGTTTAAATCAAACATGGCCACAGTAAATACTAAGGGGTAGAAATTAGGTCGCGCCCCATTTGGGGCGCAAATATCGTCCGGACGCAAATTTTAGCGCCTGGCGCTAATTATCGGCACTGACGGGAAACTTCACTTTTACCGCCCCGGGAGGTGAGTGGAGCGCTAAAGCAGGCGCTGCACACCTCTCTTAAGGCGCAAAGGCCGAGCAGTGAGGCGCTAACTCGGAGCGCTGGCGAAGCTCATGTAATGTCAGTCAGCAATGGAACACACACACAATGGCACGGGCCAGTTCTTAAAGGGGATGGTTAATCTTGCTTTCCATCCACATCCTGTTCATTGCTGCCTTGAATCTCGGCCTGGAGAGACTTGCACATCAAATGTGCTGGAAAGAACAATGGAGAGCACCAGGCAAAGAGCTCAGAGTGCAGCTCCCACGGTCTCTGCTAAATCGATACAAGGAATGGCAAATCAAAATGAACCTGCAAAGTGCTGCTCAGTACCCAAAACTCCTTCACACAACGTTGAATATCTCCAGAACTCTCTCCCTCTCTCTCTCAGAATGCGTAGTTCAAAAATGCCACCAACAATAAAAGACAGGAAGAGGCCCCCTTTAAATAGCGCCCCCCCCAGCCCCACAGCGATTGATAGCGTTCCAGTCTTCTGGTCGTTGGAAGCGCCAGGCGGTAAGGCAGGGGGCGCCACTCAATTTCCGCTACGGGGCGCCCCAAGGGCGTTGCACCATGGAATGACGTCACAATCTGCGCGCGCAGGTGGTCGCAGCGGTAAGTTTTAGCGCCGCCGCACAATCTCAAGTTAAGTTCTCGAGCGGCGCAAACATCGCTGCGCCCGGGCGTTAGCGGCTTTGCGCCCCATTAGCGCCCTCTTAAGGCGCTAACGGGTGGCGCAACCAAGTGAATTTTTACCCCTAATTCTAATAGGTCTAAGAGCATTAAAAAAACAAGCCTGAAGGCTTTGTGTCTTAATGCAAGGAGCATTCGGAACAAGGTGGACAAATTAGCTGCGCAAATAGAGGTAAACGAATATGATTTGATTGGGATAACCGAAACATGGCTCCAGGGTGGCCAAGGCTGGGAACTTAATATCCAGGGGTACTCAATATTCAGGAAAGATAGGCAAAAAGGAAAGGGAGGTGGGGTAGCATTGCTGGTTAAAGAGGGGATTAACACAATTGAAAGGAAGGATATTAGCTCTGATGATGTGGAATCTGTATGGGTTGAACTGAGAAATAACAAGGGACAGAAAACGTTAGTGGGAGTGATATATAGACCTCCAAACAGTAATGCGGAGGTTGGGGATGGCATTAAAAGGGAAATTAGAGAAGCGTGCAATAAGGGCACAGCAGTCATCATGGGTGACTTTAATCTACATATAGATTGGGCTAACCAAATTAGTAACAATACTATGGAGGAGGAATTCCTGGAGTGTTTACGGGATGGTTTCCTGGACCAATATGTCGAGGAACCAACCGGAGATCAGGCCATCTTAGACTGGGTATTATGCAATGAGAAAGGATTAATTAGCAATCTTGTTGTGCGAGGCCCCTTGGGTCGGAGCGATCATAATATGATAGAATTCTTCATTAGGATGGAGAGTGAAGTAGTTGACTCAGAGACTAGGGTCCTGAATTTAAATAAAGGAAACTACGATGGTATGAGGTGCGAGTTGGGTAGGATTGATTGGGGAATGTCACTCAAAGGGTTGACGGTGGAGAGGCAATGGCAAACATTCAAAGACCGCATGGACGAACTACAGAATTTGTTCATCCCAGTTTGGCATAAGAATAAAACAAAAAGGGTGACTCAACCATGGCTAACAAGGGAAATTAGGGATAGCATAAGATCCAAGGAGAGGGCATATAAATTGGCCAGAAAAAGCAGTAACCCTGTGGATTGGGAGCAGTTTAAGATTCAACAAAGGAGGACAAAGGGATTAATTAAGAAGGAGAAAATAGAATACGAGAGTAAGCTTGCAGGGAACATAAAAACTGACTGTAAAAGCTTTTATAGATATGGGAAGAGAAAAAGATTAGTGAAATCAAGCATAGGTCCCTTGCAGTCAGAATCAGGGGAACTTATAATGGGGAACAAAGAAATGTCAGACCAATTAAATACATATTTTGGTTCTGTCTTCACAAAGGAGGACACAAATAACCTCCCAGAGATGTTGGGGAACATAGGGTCTGATGAAAGGGAGGAACTGAAAGAAATCAGTATTTGTAGGGAAATGGTGTTAGGGAAATTGAAGGGATTGAAGGCCGATAAATCCCCAGGGCCTGATAATCTACATCCTCGGGTACTTAAGGAAGTGGCCCTAGAAATAGTAGATGCATTGCTGATCATCTTCCAACATTCGATGGAATCTGGAACAGTACCCATGGATTGGAGGGTAGCTAATGTTACCCCACTATTCAAAAAGGGTGGTAGAGAGAAAACGGGGAATTACAGACCGGTAAGCCTGACATCGGTAGTGGGGAAAATGCTAGAGTCCATTATAAAAGATGTAATAGCTGAGCACTTGAAAAACAGTGACAGGATCAGACAAAGTCAACATGGATTTACAAAAGGTAAATCATGCTTGACTAATCTACTGGAATTTTTTGAGGATGTAACTGGTAAAATAGATAAGGGAGAACCAGTGGATGTGGTGTATTTGGACTTCCAAAAGGCTTTTGATAAGGTCCCGCATAAGAGATTAGCGTGTAAAGTTAAGGCACATGGGATTGGGGGCAAGGTATTGACTTGGATAGAGAACTGGTTGGCAGACAGAAAGCAAAGAGTTGCAATAAACGGGTCTTTTTCCGAGTGGCAGGCAGTGACTAGTGGGGTACCGCAGGGATCGGTCCTTGGACCCCAGCAATTCACAATATATATTAATGATCTAGACAAGGAAACTAGATGTAATATCTCCAAGTTTGCAGACGACACAAAGCTGGGTGGGCGTGTGTGCTGCGAGGAGGATGCCGAGAAACTCCAGGATGATTTGGACAGGTTGGGTGATTGGGCAGAAGCGTGGCAGATGCAATATAACGTGGATAAATGCGAGGTTATCCACTTTGGTGGCAAAAACAGAAAGGCAGATTATTATCTGAATGGCAATAGATTGGGAGAAGGGGAAGTGCAACGAGACCTGGGTGTCCTTGTGCACCAGTCGCTGAAGGTAAGCATGCAGGTGCAGCAGGCGGTTAAGAAGGCAAATGGTATGTTGGCCTTCATAGCGAGAGGGTTTGAGTACAGGAACAAGGATGTCTTGCTGCAGTTGTACAGGGCCTTGGTGAGACCACACCTTGAGTACTGTGTGCAGTTTTGGTCGCCTTATCTGAGGAAGGATGTTCTTGCCATGGAAGGAGTTCAGCGAAGATTCACAAGGCTGATACCTGGGATGGCAGGAATGACGTATGAAGAGAGATTGGGTCGATTGGGCTTATACTCGCTGGAGTTTAGAAGAATGAGAGGGGATCTCATTGAAACTTATAAAATTCGGACAGGACAGGACAAACTAGATGCAGGAAGGATGTTCCTGATGGTCGGGGAGTCCAGAACCAGGGGTCACAGTCTAAGGATAAGGGGTAAGCCATTTAGGACAGAAATGAGGAGGAATTTCTTCACCCAGAGAGTGGTGAACCTGTGGAATTCTCTGCCACAGAAGGCAGTAGAGGCCAATTCATTAAATAGATTCAAGAAGGGGTTGGATATATTTCTTAAGGCTAAAGGGATCAAGGGATATGGGGAGAAAGCAGGGACAGGGTACTGAATTTGGATGATCAGCCATGATCGCATTGAATGGCGGAGCAGGCTAGAGGGGCCGAATGGCCTACTCCTGCTCCTATCTTCTATGATTCTATGATTAAGCATGTTGCATGTTTTGTCGCTTACCTTATTACCACGCTGCTCCCCAGCAGCTCATTGACGAGGAAGGCCAACACTGCTGCCTTTTTCTCAGAACAATGTGCCTGGAATGATTTGCTTTTCAGACCTTCACATAACTCGGTTTCAGCACCATAAGCCTCCAGGAAAATCCGCAGCACTTCCGATACATTCTCCCGGTTAATTCCAATGTCACAGATTCGCTCCCCGAGAAATGTTACTGACTAGAAAAGTGAAGGATTTGATTGGTTATCTTTTGTTCAGGATTGTAGAGGTATGGTAACACGCAACACGTGTCGGTGACACACAACACGTGTCGGTGACACACAACACGTGCAGGCGACACACAACACGTGCAGGCGACACACAACATGTGTAGGCGATATACAACACGTGTAGGTAACACGTGCAGGTGACACACAACACATGTAGGCGACACAATACGTGTAGGCGACACACAACACGTGTAGGTAACATGCATGTGCAGGCAACGTGTGTGCATGCAACATACAACATGTAACATACAAGCTTTCTCCAGTTCTACAAACAGCACAGTGGTATAGCAAGATTCTACTGTAAAGAGATTGCAGAGAGGATAACACACAGGCTGGTATGTTATATTGGATCATACACAGACTGGAGTCTGTTTCACACAGGCTGCAGTGTTTTATATACACAAAGCCCAGAGACAGAGAGATGCACATTTAGACGCTGTATTTCACCCCCTCAGGATGCCCCAAAGCGCCTCACATGGATTGATTGCTTTTGAAATATAGTCACTGTTGTTACGTCGACAGTCACACCTTGATGTGTTGTTGCCTTGAAACATATTCTTCCAAATGCTGGAGTTTGTGAAGGGTACAGTTTCATTCCAGATTCAGCAAATTGGTTTTTTTTTCTACTGGAGGGGTTTGTGGGTGCAGTCTGCTGACTTACACAACAACAACTTGCATTTATACAGCGCCTTTAATGGACAAAACTGTCCCAAGGAGCTTCACAGGAGTGTAATCAGACAAAAATCGACACCGAGCCAAAGAAGGAGATAGTAGGAGGGGTGACCAAAAGCTTGGCCAAAGAGGTGGATTTTAAGGAGGGTCTTCGAGGAGGAGAGAGAGGCGGCTGAAGGCACGGCCACCAGTGGTGGGGCAGAGGGAGCCGGGGGGAATGCACAAAAGGCCAGAGTCAGAGGAATGGAGAGTTCATGGGGTTGTAGGGCTGGAGGAGGTTACAGAGATAGGGAGGGGATTTGACTCCGTGATTTGAAAATTCCCAATCAGAGGGAATAATCTATTCACCTATCAAAACCCTTCATAATTTTAAAAACCTCAATAAAATCTCCTCTTAGTTTCTCAAGTCTCTCCTCACAACTATAGTTTCTCATCCCTGGCATCATCCTGGTGAATCTACGCTGTATGCTCTCTATGGCTTTAATGTCATTTCCATAATGGGGTGGCCAAACTGCGCACAGTAATCTAGCTGTGGCCTAACCATCGTCTTCTACAACGTATTACTTTTTTTGCCTTTGTACTCTTATGTCTTTATTTATAAAACCTAAAATGCTAAGGTTTTTTATGGCTTTACCTACCTACACACCAGGGAATGATGGATGTGACTCTCTAGGTCTCTCTGTTTATTTGGATCATCCACCCCCTTTCCATTGATGGTATATTCCCCATCCAAAATGTATTACCTCACACTTCTCCACATAAAACTGCACCTGCTACCTGCTCGCCCATTCTGTTAAACCTCTCTATGTCTTTTATAGTCCTTCTCCCTGTTTGCCAAACCCCCTACCTTTGTGTTGTCAGCAAATTTCAATATCATACTCCCTACACCCAGTCCAAATCATCTGTATATATTGAGCACAAAAGTGGACCCAGCACTGACTCCTGGGGTACAACACTTCCAACCCATCTCCAATCCGAGCAACACCCATTAACCCTAACCCCGGTTTTCCTGCCCGTCAACCAACTTTCTTTCCGTGCCGCTCCATTTCCCCTTGTATGGTTTTCGCGGAGCATTTGGAGCGCATTTGTCAGCACTGGTTCACGCTCCGTACCTGGTATTTATGAGGCAATCCTGGATCGACCACTGCAATGTGGAGTAATCTAATCAGCAGGTCCTGGAGATCACCCATATTGTCTCCAACGTTCAGCAGACCTTCCTGGAGTGTGTTCAAGGTGGGCACATCCTTGCTGGTATCGAAACCGAGCACCTTGCCATAGTTGTGCAGAAACTCAATGACTGTGAGACAGTCGGAAAAGGCACGGCCAGAAAGTACCAGGCCTGGAATGGGGACAAACTCTGGTAAAGGCTGTAAGAAAAAATGGCAGGAATACCTATTAACATAGCGGAGTTCCACCCACTGTACCCTAGTTATTATAGCATCTGCATCACGACATTGCTAGTTGCCTGGGGCAACCTACTGCAATATACCAAGCCAAGTTAAACAGCTACCTAACCAGTTCGACTTCCCCGCCACCCACCCCTGAATTTACTCGTCCCCTTTCTCCCCTCCTTCCCTGACGGTGCTGACCTTTGCTGGGGTACAGCACTCTGGTTAGGGGTCGCCCTGGAGCCTCCAGGAATGAAAGATTCATCTCCAGGACACAGCAACACGCACCCCTGGAGAAATATCCGAGCATTAAAACAATTGGGTGCGGGGTTTTTCTCCATTTTCTTTGAAAAATTTCATTTATTAATGATCAAAAGAGGGATAAAGGCTGTATGAGTGGATGGGGGAGGGCTGGAGGTCATGTGAGGAAACCTCCAGTTAGCAACTACCTCTGGTATCTCACCCAAGTGGCCATTCTCCATATTTAGGCCTCAATAGTGAGTGTTTACTGAATTCTCAACACGGGAGCGTATCACAGCCAAGCCCAATGCTGGCCTCACGTGCATAGCTTTGAGCATTGGGCCAGTGGGTGGTGATCAGAGTGACTTGAGTTTTTCACTCCTGAGCTCAGGGGCGCTGAGGTCACTTGTACCACCCCAGATCAGCCAACTCAGCACAAAGCAGCGACTCAGCGACTGAATGCACTGCCTGGTGTGATACTAAAACCCCATTAACTAGAACACTCCCAGGTTTGATTCCCTGGTTTGTGCGGAGTTATCTGATCTCAGCTGAGATGCCAGTGCGGGTACGACATCCTCATTACTATAAAGTGACTCTCACTGGGTGTGTGTGAGAGTGTGTGTGTGTGGGGTGTCTGTCTGTGTGTGGGGAGTGTGGGGTGGGGAGTGTGTGTGGGGTGGGGAGTGTGTGTGGGGTGGGGAGTGTGTGTGGGGTGGGGAGTCGGTGTGGGGTGGGGAGTCGGTGTGTGTGGGGTGGGGAGTCGGTGTGTGTGGGGTGGGGAGTCGGTGTGTGTGGGGTGGGGTGTCGGTGTGTGTGGGGTGTCGGTGTGTGTGTGTGTCTGTCTGTATGTCTGAGTGTGTGTGTGTCTCTCTGTGTGGGTTTGTATGTCTGTGTGTGTGTCTGTCTTTGTGTGTGCGAGAGAGTATGTATGTGTGTGTCTGTCTGTGTGTGAGAGTGTGTCTCTGTGCGTGTCTCTCGCTCTGTGCGTGTCTCTCGCTCTGTGCGTGTCTCTCGCTCTGTGCGTGTCTCTCGCTCTGTGCGTGACAGGATCAGGCTCAGTTGAACGGCCCAGTGACACTGCCTAGCTAAGCTCCCAAAGGAAGAACGGACACTTGGATGAAGTACTGGAGGGTGGCCGGCACCCAGAATAGCACTTTGTGGAGAGGTGAGAAAGTTGGGGGTGGGGGGGGAATGAACGTTGGGATCTATCGAAGGAGTATTCTGTGTATTAAATAGAATGTAATGTGAGCCTGGCCTTTTCCTTTAACAGTTACTCTTTGGGTTTGGCCCGTGGTGATGGCTTACCTTGTGATCAGTCAAATACAGGTCTTCGGTGGGTTTCCTCATCTCCTGCAGGAGCTGCAGCCTCTGCTGCTTCTGTTTCAGTCTCTGCTGCCTCTTCACCTGCTTCTCCTTCGGATTCTTTTTCACCCTTTGTGCTCTTTGTATCTTCGGTCCTGGTTTGAGTTTGGCCTGTCCCTGTTGTAAAGGAGGGTAAAATGTCAGGGGATCATGGCATCTTTATCTTGACAATTTTCACCCTCCCGAGGGTGTTGGCTCCTGCTGGTGTACAGTTCCATGCACGCTCTCTGGCCATAAGTCATAAAATATTGGATTAAATTGTATGTGGAGTTTCCTGTTTTTTTCTCCATAATGGTTTTGAGTAGCTGAACCAACCAGCTGAAAATCTTAACTTAAAAGTGCACTGATTTTAAACATAAAAATTTGTTTAATTGCATTCCTTAACTTAGTGGTGGGAATATTAATAGTGTGTGGGCCTAGACCGTGAGGCCGGAATTTTACCGGCGCTCAGAGTGCGGGTTTGGAGGTGGGTCCGCTGTCAAAATCACAAAGATTGACAGCGGGTCGGTATCCCGCTGTAAACCCGCCTCCTTGTCAGTTCCCCAAGTGTCGGGTCTGTCATTCCTGAACAGACCCGACACCAAGCGGCGGGTCAGCCAATTTAGATACTTAAAAGCTTGTTAAAAGGTAGTTAAGCATCATTTTCCCATGTACTTACCATTTTACCAGGTTTTTAACGAGGTTCCCGGAGAGCGGGCATCACGTCAGGTAAGTATGTCGTGTTCTCAATGACTCTCCATTGCTCTGAATAGGTGACAGCTGCAAAAGTGGTATAAAAGCTACCATTTCACAGCTGTTCACTTCCCAATCTTAAAAGCTTGAGCCTTCAGGATTTGGAATACACTTTTCAGCTTTATGCAGGTTGGAAGTGTTTGGAGTAAACTCTCTATCCATTGTCACCTCCTTGCAGCAAGCTCTCTCACCACTGACAGATCGCTTCTGTCATCTCAACCTCACCTGCCATCTATTCCAGCAGCATCGGTGCCCTTGAAACTATCTCACCTTGGTCCTCTGAATCCCACCACGATCAGTCCCAACACCAACATCACCAGGCACACCAGCATCACCAACAACACCAGCCTGCTCCGCAATCACCTGATGCTGCACAGGACACAGGACATCAGCACCCGACCACATTGCTGCCCAGGAGGCCAGGGATGGCCTCACCATGGCCAGATTTACTTCACTTGACACTGTACACCCTGGCTGCCACATGATGCGCCAGGTTGGCACCACCCCACACCAACACCATAAAGCATCCCTATAATGCCCAAACCATTCCTTTTACACTCATCACCATTGTGGGGGGTACCGCTATGTCTCACCATTCACTGCAACTCACTAAGCCACTTCCAAAGGTGCACACAAATCTGTCCAAGAAGGCAAAGTGTGGAAAATAAAGATTTCAATGTTTGGCATCACATCAACAGAAACTTTACATGACCATTGGCGAAAACACCCAAGTGCCTACCCTTGTGTGTTGTTAGTTGGTATGATTGGACAAGGATGAGGGTGAGTGTGTGGGGTGGCTAATGATGATGTAGATAGAGAGAGAGATGGGTGGAGGTGCAAGGTAAGTTGGTGTGAGTAAGGATGTGCAGGAGTAGGGTAGGGAAGGCAGAGTGATGGGGATGTGATGAGAGGCACAGCAGGATGAGGTTGAGTGTGGCTTTGCAGTAACGTTTCGTGATCTACTGAGATCATTGAAAGGTTTGCGCCACTGCAGCCTGGTCCTCCTGACCACATCCCTGCTTGTGTCCTCCTGTGCAACCAGGCTGCGTTGGTCTCCTGGGAAGGTCTCTTCCGCCCATTGGAAGGGAAGAGAACCTCCCTGCGTGCTGTGACTCCCTCCATAAGCGTATGCAGAGAGTCATGGGAGAACCTGGGTGCAGCCATGCACCTTTGTGCAGTGCTCGTAGCACCTCAATGCTGTAGAACACTGACAGCACAAATGTCAAAATGAATGTGGACGTGACCCCTTTAAGGAAACCGGCTGATGACGCGGGCGGGCTTAACAAGCCCAATCAATGGAAAATTCTTCTCAGAGTGCAATGGAACCGGGGTCACCGTCTGCCACCGACCTCGGCCACGCTTAGCCCGCCTGGGTAGGCAAAATCACGGCCCGAGTGTCAGCAGGCTACACGACACTTCAAAGCCAAACCCAATCCTGTCCTCACTTGACATCCACACACACTCTCACGTTGCAGCATGAGTCATCAGGAGCAGGAACATTAGCTGATATCCCCTCCTTCTTAACTCAAGGCCACTAAGATTAATTGTGGCACTCCAACTGCCACACCATCGGAGATCAGCACAGCCCAAGCGCAACCTTCAGATCTGTATGGCTCCATTACATGCTGTGCTTACCAAGTGAGCTATTAGGGGAAGCCAGACTTCAAGGTGGCAGTTCCTCACCTGTTGGTAGATTGGGTATCCCATTGTCAACATAGAGTATCATTTTGACAGGGACACTCAATTTGCTGAGCTGGATACAATATACTGAGACTTTTTTAAAAATTCATTCACGGGATGTGGGCATCGTTGGCAAGGCCAGCATTTATTGCCCATCCCTAGTTGCCCTCGAGAAGGTGGTGGTGAGCCGCCTTCTTGAACCGCTGCAGTCCGTGTGGTGAAGGTACTCCCATAGTGCTGTTAGGTAGGGAGTTCCAGGATTTTGACCCAGCGACGATGAAAGATCGGTGATATATTTCCAAGTCAGGATGGTGTGTGACTTGGAGGTGGTGGTGTTCCCATGCGCCTGCTGCCCTTGTCCTTCTAGGTGGAAGAGGTCGCGGGTTTGAGAGGTGCTGCCGAAGAAGCCTTGGCGAGTTGCTGCAGTGCATCTTGTAGATGGTACACACTGCAGCCACACGGTGCGCCGGTAGTGGAGGGAGTGAATGTTTAAGGTAATGGATGGGGTGCCAATCAAGCAGGCTGCTTTGTCTTGGATGGTGTCGAGCTTCTTGAGTGTTGTTGGAGCTGCACTCATCCAGGCAAGTGGAGAGTATTCCATCACACTTCTGACTTGTACCTTGTAGATGGTGGAAAGGCTTTGGGGAGTCAGGAGGTGAGACACTTGCCACAGAATACCTAGTCTCTGACCTGCTCTTGTTGCCACAGTATTTATGTGGCTGGTCCAGTTAAGTTTCTGGTCAATGGTGACCCCCAGGATGTTGATGGTGGGGGATTCGGCGATGGTAATGCTGTTGAATGTCAGGGGGTGGTGGTTAGACTCTCGCTTGTTGGAGATAGTCATTGCCTGACACTTAAGTGGTAAGTAACATTCGTGCCACTTATCAGCCCAAGCCCGAATGTCGTCCAGGTCTTGCTGCATGTGGGCATGGACTGCTTCATTATCTGAGGAGTTGTGAATGGCGCTGAACACTGTGTCGTCATCAGTGAACATCCCCATTTCTGACCTTATGTTGGAGGGAAGGTCATTGATGAAGCAGCTGAAGATGGTTAGGCCTAGGACACTGTCCTAAGGAACTCCTGCAGCGATGTCCTGGGGCTTCAATCACCACAACCATCTTCCTTTGTGCCAGGTATGACTCCAGCCAGTGGAGAGTTTTCCCCCCGATTCCCATTGACTTCAGTTTTACTAGGGCTCCTTGATGCCACACTCGGTCAAATGCTGCCTTGATGTCAAGGGCAGTCATTCTCACCTCACCTCTGGTATTCAGCTCTTTTGTCCATGTTTGGACCAAGGCTGTAATGAGGTCTGGAACCGAGTGGTCCTGGCGGAACCCAAACTGGGCATCAGTGAGCAGGTTATTGGTGAGTAAGTGCTGCTTGATAGCACTGTCGATGACACCTTCCATCACTTTGCTGATGATGGAGAGTAGACTGATGGGGTGGTAATTGGCTGGATTCGATTTGTCCTGCTTTTTGTGGACAGGACATACCCGGGCAGTTTTCCACATTGTTGGGTAGGTGCCAGTGTTGTAGCTGTTGTACTTTGGTACGACACAAGATTTTTTATTAGGTAAGGGTATCGAGAGATATGGAACAAAGGCAGGTAAATGGAGTTTAGGTACAGATCAGCCATGATCTAATTAAATGGGGGAACAGTCCCGAGAGGCTGAATGGCCTCCTCCTGTTCCTATGCCAATGTTCTACTGGGCCTCTGCAACTATGACATTGCCAGCAAATGCAACAGGATCAGCAAGGTAAAACCAGCCAACAGTATATTCCACTTTCTACAATTGTTACAGGGCCAATGAATGATTGTTACAGCAATGAAATGACATAGGATATACGGCACAGAAACAGGCCATTTGGCCCAACCAGTCCATGCCGGCGTTTATGCTCCACTCGAACCAAATTCTCATCAAAGGTAATCCTCTGGATCTCCCCGAGCCTCAGGGGGGTTACTGCTCTGGTAGATACACTGTCTGGTACAGTACTGAGCCACAGAGAGCAGGGAAGTACCCAGGTCAATCCCTGGACTGTGCCGAGTTAACTGATCTCAGCCGGAGTGACGTGGGGAACGCTTCCATTGGCCTTAGTATCTGTACACTAAAGGAGGGGGAGAAACAGCCAGAGCCCCTGCTCCTGATGCAGTAACAAGTACACATGTCCAGGCTCATACATCAAGAATGGACCCTTGAGTGAGGTACCAGAGAACTGCTGGCACCCGTGGCCCTGTATCCCAGCAAGTCAGGACCTTCAGGAGAGGAGAAGGGAAAAGGTAATCCTTATTTAAGGTGTATAGGTTCCCTCAGCTTCTGCTTACTGTTTAATTTTCTCACAGAGCAAATGCCAATCAAAACTCGAGGGGGAAGAGAACTAACAGCTAAACATTCTTCCTCTTTGCACCCAGTGTCAGACCCAGGCACGGGTTAGATGCAAGTCAGAGCTCCCTCTGGACTGCCTTAACCCCAATCTCAGAAAACGCCAACATCAGTGTGGCAATTTACTGCACAAGCCGCCCTTGCAGCCTCTCTGACGAGCTTGGCCAATTAGTGTCAATTAGCACTGAATTATGTTTTATTTCCAGCGTACTCAGGTCTCCAGGCAACTGGGTTGAAAACCCACCTAAGCTCATTTCATGTAGAACTTTTAGCAGCTGTCAGCCGAGAAGGCCTTTATCCCCACCAGCCTAGGCCGCACTCAAACCCACTACCAGCCCCCTGTGTCCTGTATCCCTGCTGGCTGAATTCTAATGACATTTTAATGAGGTTTTCCATTTCAAATACCTTTTGCTTCAATTTATTCATCAATGCTTTCAGCTTCTGCTTCTCTTTTTCATTCAGAACAGCTAAAAGTAAAATCACAAAGAGAACTGGATTAATCAATCAGCTTTCAATTATACTGTGTCCAATCGAACCAGAAAAAAACAGGGGCAGCGGGGGGGTAAATTCAACTCTGGCAGGGCAGGGTGAGGGGGGGCAAAACGGGCAGCCTCAGAGCTGCTGCCCGTTATACACCCGCCCGAATCGGATAACGGGCAGCCGATCTGATAACGCCTGTTTTCTGCCCCCGCTGTGCAAAACATCTGCTTCCCGTGGCAAAACGCAACTGTTCTATAGGGGGAGTGGGGGAGATTGCCCTATTTAAAATGTCACAGGTCTGCGCCACTCGCCAGCTGAGAGGGCTGGGCATATAACCTGCTCCCAGCCCTTGAACAATGCCACCCTCTGTGACCAGTCTCGAAAAGGTGGAAGGGAGTGGGCTACACCCAACGCCCCCTCTCCCTCTGGGCAAGCAACTCAACCCTAATCGCCCTGGTAAGATAATGAACAATCAGGAAGCATGTGACTGTAATAAAATGTGAGCTATATTTCAGCAAAGCCAAACCACAATTCAAATCAGCCTTAATTATAAATAATCTGTTTACTGGGCTTCATTGTGAAATGCTGGACAGACTGCGGAAGGATCCATTATTGAAACCCCCGAGGGAGCCTCTCAACACTCAATACAGTTTCACCTTTACCCTGGTAAATGAGCAGAAACCCCACAGGATTAGCAGGATCATTCCTGCGCCTAGCATTAAAGCCCCACTTGCCAGGCGTTTATTGGCTTGCAAGCAAGAAAACAGACAGGGCAGCGGTGCAATCAGCGTCACTGAAGGCAATATTGTTACATCAGCTTCCTTATATGGCCAGCCGTGCATTCCTTGTGTGGTGGATGACACTTGGCCTGTCTCGATATGGGAATTGGAACTTGGGTTGTTGCAGGTCCTGTACATCGGCGACAAAATGACAGACAGGATCACACGGAATCTTTAAAGGAATTCTCCACGGTAAGGCTCTATTCCCACAAAAATACACTTGCACTTATTTAATTTTTAAATAAGAATAAATAGTTAATAAATTCAAAGAAAAGTTACAAATCTTGTCATGCACCAGTTAGGCTCCTCAGGCCAGCATCTTTGCATCACTTATGAAGCGGGATTTTTTTTTAAATTCATTCACGGGATGTGGATGCCGTCGGAGAGGTGGTGAGCCGTCTTCTTGAATACAACTGAGTGGCTTGCTAGGCCACTTCAGAGGGCAGTTAAGAGTCAACCACATTGCTGTGGAGTCACATATAGGCCAGGCTGGGTAAGGACAGCAGATTTCCTTCTCTAAAGGACATTAGTGAACCAGATGAGTTTTTACAACAATCCACTAGCTTTTTATTCCAGATTTATTTAATGAACTGAATTTAAATTCCCCAGCTGCCGTGGTGGGATTTTGAACTCACGTCTCCGGATCATTAGCCCAGGCCTCTGGATTACTAGCCCAGTAACAGAACCACTATGCTACCGTACCCCTAAAGGTGAAAGGTGATGTCTCAGTGGGCAGCTTCGCCCCTCCTCCCAGTCGCTCTACTGAAATCAATGAGCAGTGCAGGGTGCTGGGAACCAAGGCTGTTGATCCCACAAACAGCAATGTGAAAATGACCAGATAATCTGTTTTAGTGATGTTGGTTGAGGATAAATATTGGCCAGGACACCGGGGAGAACTCCCCTGCTCTTCTTCAAAATAGTTCCATGGGATCTTTTTATGTCCACCTGAGAGGGCAGACGGGGCCTCGATTTAAGGTCTGATCTGAAAGACGGCACCTCCGACAGTGCGGGGCTCCCTCAGTCCTGCCCTGGGAGTGTCAGCCTGGATTTTGTGCTCCAGTCTCTGGAGTGGGACTTGAACCCACGACCTTCTGACTCAGAGGCGAGAGCGCACAGTGACTTCCCAGTCCCAGTCACTTCATCAGGGGACGAGCTGAACAGAGACAAACAAACAATCCGGGCCTGTTGACAAACACCTCCCCCTAAGGTCCGCTCAAGGATAGAATTGGTGGAAGCTTGGGAACAGGACACCGAACTACGCTCTTGAATGGGGAATGGTATGTGGCCAAGAGAGACATAAACAGAAGAGGAGAAGGGGATCCTCCAACGGTTCAATGAATAATCTGGTGTGGTACTGAACTAGGAAGCTTCGATCCTCGGCCTGTACGGAGTGGCTGTAAGAGGACACTAATTGGCACTGAGCTAGGGAGGGAGACAAATCAGCCAGGGTTCCGACGCCTCATTGACGTCTAGTGCCCACAATGCCAATCACTGCAACGTGCACACATGTGGAAGGTGGGCGAGAACAGGATCCAGCTGTGAGTCACTGTCTGAGTTCACATATGAAGAATGGCTGGGGTGAGATACTGGAGCGCACTGGCACCTTTGGAACTGCGCCCCAGCATGCGCCAAGGACCTTCAGGAGCAGAAAGGAGGAAAATGGAAAAATAAAGTTGGGAGAGGAGTGGGAACTGGGAAGGATTAGAATTACAAGAATGTAAAACATGCACTTTATATCGATAAATATAAGTGTCAAGGAGGAACTAGAAACGGGGTTATATTGCTTTAAAAAAAGGAATGAAATCAGATTGTACCTTGAGATTCAAGTTTCTTCATGAGTTTGGCATCCGTGTTGTTTAGCAATGTCACGGTCTTGACCTTTGGTGGCCTTCCTTTACCTCGCTTGACCTTTGGCTGTTTTTGGGCTCGCTGCTTGTTCGGATTTGGAGGCCGCCCCCGTCTGCCCATCATGGCTTTAATCCGTAAAGGGATTTCTTCCGCATTGAGCTTACACCACTGCCCATCCTGAATAAATAAGACAAAGAGCAATCGCTGCTTCAGACGGACACAAAAAGGGACAAAGCGGAGACCTTTGTGTGAGGAGCGCGACATAAATGTAACTTGTTGTGCTGTCCTTTAAGGTATGTTCAATAGGGGGAGATGCCAAGGGTTTGCAATGCCAATGGGCAGGGAGTGGCAGGATATGGACTCATGCCAACCATTCCTTGCATGTCCTGTTCCCAATCTTGACTGCTGTCAGGGAGAAGTGCCAGGTGAAAGGCAAATGGTTCGACATAAGGAGAGAGGGAGGATCAACAGGCAAGTGACCCGCCTCCAAGTCTCCCAAGCTAAACTGCACAGGCACACGGGCTGAATCTTGGGTGAAGACTGCATCTTCACTCGTAACATTGGGGAATAGTGGGTGGTGTAGAAATCCCCTCCTTCCGCAAAGGCTCTTGCTGATGTAAATTTTTGGTTAAAGTTGGAAGCAGGGCACTAAAACCTGAATGAAGGTAAATAAATGAATGAATTTCCATTCTGGGACAAAAGCCTATACAGACCTCAGAGGAATCTCGTGCTTCAAAAAACTCTCCCACGTTCATCCTGGGACTGAAGCTAAAATGTTCCCGACTGACTTCAGTCACTGCGTTTCGGACCAGGTACTGAAAAAGAACAAAAATAATCCTCTTATCAGTTTCCAATTGACAGTTCGTGGCTTAACTCTGTGCCATGAAATGAAGGGTAACTAGATAGAATCTGACAGGGTTAACTTTTACAGCCTTTCACTTCTGCTCAATCACTCTGCTGTTAGAATTCTCACTAGAATAAAGCACAAGCTTTCTACAATTTGTAAAATGTCGAAACCCCAAGAGGTTTAAAAGACCTCGTCGCATTACAATTTAAAGCAGGAAGGCCTGGTGATCTCCTTGGGGAAGGCTGGTCATTAGTCGAAAGACACTGAAACACTTTTCCATCACTAACAGGGTTTTAACACTCTCCAGTAAAGGACATAAGAACATAAGAGATAGAAGCAGGAGTCGGCCATTCGGCCCTTCGAGCCTGCTCCGCCATTCAATAAGATCATGGCTGATCTTCTACCTCAACTCCACTTTCCTGCACTATCCCCATATCCCTTGATTCCCTTAATATCCAAAAATCGATCGATCTCTGTCTTGAATATACTCAACGACTGAGCCTCCTCAGCCCTCTGGGGTAGAGAATTCCAAAGATTCACCACCCTCTGAGTGAAGAAATTTCTCCTCATCTCAGTCCTAAATGGCCGACCCCTTATTCTGAGACTGTGACCCCTGGTTCTAGACTCTCCAGCCAGGGGAAACATCCTCCCTGCATCTACCCTGTCAAGCTCTAAGAATTTTGTATTTTCAATGAGATCACCTCTCATTCTTCTAAACTCTCGAGAATATAGGCCTAGTCTACTCAATCTCTCCTCATAGGACAATCCCCCCATCCCAGGAACCAGTCTGGTGAACCTTCGTTGCACTCCCTCTATGGCAAGTATATCCTTCCTTAGGTAAGGAGACCAAAACTGTACACAATACTCCAGGTGTGGTCTCACCAGGGCCCTGTATAATTGCAGTAAGACGTCTTTACTCTTATACTCAAATCCTCGTGTAATAAAGGCCAACATACCATTTACTTTCCTAATTGCTTGCTTTACCTGCATGTTAACTTTCAGTGATTCGTGTACAAGGACACCCAGGTCCCTCTGAACATCAACATTTCCCAATCTCTCACCATTTAAAAAATACACTGCTGTTCTATTTTTCCTACCAAAGTGGATAACTTCACATTTCTCCACATTATATTCCATTTGCCATGTTCTTGCCCACTCACTTAGCCTGTCTATAGCCCCTTGCAGCCTCTTTGCATCCTCCTCACAACTTACATTCCCACCTAGCTTTATACCATTAGCAAACTTGGATATATTACATTTGGTCCCCTCATCCAAATCATTGATATAGATTGTGAATAGCTGAGGCCCAAGCAGAGGACTGAAGGACTGCTAATGTGGTACCCTTGTTTAAAAAGGGAGAAAAGGATCGACCGAGTAATTACAGGCCAGTCAGCCTAACCTCGGTGGTGGGAAAATTATTGGAAAGAATTCTGAAGGACAGGATAAATCTTCATTTAGAAAGACACGGATTAATCAAGGATAGTCAGCGCAGATTTGTTAAGGGAAGGTCGTGTCTGACAAACTTGATTGAATTTTTTGAGGAGGTAACAAGGAGGGTAGATGAGGGTAGTGCGTTTGATGTAGTTTATATGGACTTTAGCAAGGCTTTTGATAAGGTTCCACATGGCAGACTGGTCACGAAGTTAAAAGCCCATGGGATCCAGGGGCAAAGTGTCAAGTTGGATTCAAAACTGGCTCGGAGACAGGAAGCAGAGGGTAATGGTTGATGAGTGTTTTTGTGACTGGAAGGCTGTTTCCAGTGGGGTTACGCAGGGCTCAGTACTAGGTCCCTTGCTTTTTGTGGTATATATCAATGATCTAGACTTGAATATAGGGGGTACGATTAAGAAGTTTGCAGATGATACTAAAATCGGCTGTGTGGTTGATACTGAAGAAGGAAGCTGTAGACTGCAGGAAGATATCAATAAATTGGTCAGGTGGGCAGAACAGTGGCAAATGGAATTCAATCCGGAGAAGTGTGAGGTAATGCATTTGGGGAGGGCTAACAAGGAAAGGGAATACACATTAAATGGTAGGACACTGAGTAGTGTACAGGAACAAAGGGACCTTGGAATGCATGTCCACAGATCCCTGAAGGTAGCAGGCTAGGTCGATAAGGTGGTTAAGAAGGCATACGGAATGCTTGCCTTTATTAGCCGTGGCATAGAATACAAGAGCAGGGGGGTTATGCTTCAACTGTATAAAATACTAGTTAGGCCTCAGCTAGAGTACTGCGTGCAGTTCTGGTCACCACATTCCAGGAAAGATGTGATTGCACTAGAGAGGGTACAGAGGAGATTTACAAGGATGTTGCCAGGAGTAGAGAATCTTAGCTATGAGGAAAGACTGGATAGGATGGGTGTGTTTTCCTTGGAACAGAGGAGGCTGAGGGGAGACCTTATTGAGGTATATAAAATTATGAGGGGCTTAGATAAAGTTTCCCTTAGCAGAGGGGTCAAAAACCAGGGGGCACAGATTTCAAGTAATTGGGGGAATGTTTAAAGGGGATTTGAGGGGAAATTTCTTCACCCAGAGGGTTGTGGGGGTCTGGAACTCACTGCCTGAAAGGGTGGTAGAGGCAGGAACCCTAACCACATTTAAAAAGTACTTGGATGTGCACTTGGGATGCTCTAACCTGCAGGGCTACGGACCAAGAGCTGGGAAGTGGGATTAGGCTGGATAGCTCTTTGTTGGCCAGCATGGACACGATGGGCTGAAATGGCTTCCTTCCGTGCTGTAACTTTTTATGATTCTACGATAAGCACTGATCCTTGTGGTACCCCACTAGTTACAGCCTGCCAACCTGAAAATCACCCGTTTATTCCTACTCTCTGTTTTCTGTCCGTTAACCAATCCTCAATCCATGCTAGTATATAACCCCCAATCCCATGAGCCCTAATTTTGTTTACTAACCTCTTGTGTGGCACCTTATCGAATGCCTTCTGAAAATCCAAATACACCACATTCACTGGTTCCCCCTTATCTATCCTGCTACTTACAACCTCAAAAAACTCTTAATAGATTTGTCAAACATGATTTCCCTTTCATAAATCCGTGTTGACTCTGCCCAATCCTATTATTACTTTCCAAGTGCCCTGTTACCATGTCCTTAATAATAGATTCTAGCATTTTCTCTACTACTGAGGTCAGGCTAACTGGTTTATAGTTCCCCATTTTCTCTCTCCCTCCTTTCTTAAATAGTGGGGTTACATTTGCTACCTTCCAATCCGCGGGAACCGTTCCAGAATATATGGAATTTTGGAAGATGAAAACCAATGCATCCACTATCTCTATAGCCGCCTCTTTTAAAACACTAGGATGTAGGCCATCAGGTCCAGGGGATTTATCGGCTTTCAGTCCCATTAATTTCTCCAGTACTATTTCCTTACTAATACTAATTTCTTTTAGTTCCTCATTCTCACTAGACCTTTGGTTCTCCACTATTTCTGGAATTTTTTTGCATCTTCTTCCGTGAAGACAGACACAAAGTATTTGTTTAATTTCTCTGCCATTTCCTTATTCCCCATTATAATTTCTCCTGTCTCAGCATGTAAGGGACTCACGTTTACTTTCACTAATCTTTTCCTTTTTACATACCTATAGAAGCTTTTATGTCTCTCGCTAGTTTACTCTCATTCTATTTTCTGTTTCTTTATCAATTTCTTGGTCCTCCTTCGCTGAATTCTAAAATCCTCCCAATCCTCAGGCTTACTACTCTTTTTGGCAACATTATAGGCCTCTTTCCTTTAATCTAATACAATCTTTAATTTCTCTTGTTAGCCACAGGTGGACCATTTTTCCCATGGTGTTTTTATTCCTTAAAGGAATGTATATTCGTTGTGAATTATGAATTATTTCTTTAAATGTTTGCCATTGTTTTTCTACTGTTGTATCTTTTAATGTAGTTTCCCAACCTACCTTAGCCAACTCGCCTCTCATACCTACGTTGTTTGCTTTGTTTAGATTTAGGACCCTAGTTTCGGACTGGGTCCTAAAGCGCATGATGGGCCAAGGCAATCCTGGACATTTTAGCCATGCAACATTGGGCTCATTAAAAGGAGACGGTCAAATGTCAGCCACTGAACGAGGTAGCCTCTTGGGAAAGTCTTGCTGATTCTCGGTCACACCATTACCTGGAGTGCCTCCCACAGGGGGACCCCCTCCCATGGGGGTACGAGTGCCCCCTGGTGGCCAAAAGCAGCAGCACTGACAGTGAAGATGAAAAAGTCTGCTGTAGTTAGTTCCACCTTCCTGGCTAAGGAAGGACAACATGGCAGCGGCGAAAATATAAAAAGGACCAATCCAGTTATTGGTGAGAGGCAGGTACACCACACTTTGGAATGATCATGCTCAGAGATCAGTCTCAGTCTGCCTGCTAAAAAAAATTCTCAAGAATAAAATAAAAATAACGGTGGGAACAAATTGTCCATGAAGCTTCTTATGAGGGTAGAACAATGTTCTCTGGAATGAAACTGCTTTTTAAAAAAAAATTCCCTTTATTTTTCTCAACAATTTTTCTCCCCTTCCTTACTCACATGAAGGCCCAGACTCCTTGCTGGGGTCCAGTTTCATGGGTGCTGGCTGCCCTCTAGGTATCTTGTCCAAATGGTCAGTATTCATAGCCGAACCTACAGGGTGAGTATTGACAGGCTATTTGACCATGGAGGGATATCATAGCTGCCCGATCCTCTCCTCACCCAATGTCTACCTGCCAACTTTCCAGTAGGAAGCACTGGATAATGATCCTAGCTGATTTTCCTCTCTCTAACCCAGGGGGGCGTTGAGGCCCATTGTAGCATCAATACCACCCTGGTTGAGACCAGCAAGCACAGCACAGACCAAGGATCAAACCTGGGAATGTCCAGTCCTAGTCTGTATACCTTCTACTGACAGGATTAAGTGCAGGACTGACAGACAGAGGTCTGCAAACAGTGTGAGCATCCCTACCTGCACACCAAAGAATGGCAACTAGTAGAAAACAACGCCTCCAATGGCTCGGTGTGTAACTGCACCATCTGGTGTGGTATTAAGCCAGAGGTGCTGAGTTAACTGATCTTAGTTGAGGCAGCAATTTAGGTGCTTCAGTATCGCTGGGCTAGGGAGGGGAAAATCAGCCATCGTTCCTACTCCTGATGACCTCTACATGTGTGGGGACATCGGGTGAGGACAGGATTTGGGCTCCATGTTCAAACAGCCCCATGGCACTCACCGTCTAGGCTCACAGATGAAGAATGGCACTGGGAAGAATTAATAAAGGGTGGCACCAGTGGAACCACATTCCAATAACAAGTCAATGCCCTCAGGAGAGATGAGGAGAAACCCAGACAGGAGAAAAACCTTTATTGTTGTATCTCCCAAAGGCAACTTAAGTTATTATACACTAGAAAGCTTTTCACATTGTGCAGTGTTTTTTTTTTTAGGTAATTACCTTAATAACTTCAGGGAACTGACGTAACCTCTTTCCACAGGGGGCGTAATATGTGGTTTCTCCGTGCAGGCGGCTCCCCACAGTCTTTATTCTGATCTCACGCTTCCACCTGACAAACACAATATCTTTATCATTTGGGAATCAAAAATCAAATTGAAATTTATTTAAAAAAAGGCATTTATCTTTTTTTTCCGCCCCTTTCAGCTTATGGTGTACCTCTGAATCATGAACCGTTCCGGTTGGAGGGGCTAGGCAGACAGCTTGCCCCCTGACCTCTGCCTAGGTCGCTCTTCAATTGACTGCTAGAGCCTGGATGTGAACGGCCCCTTCTGAGGTGAAAGGGTTGGCCCCTCGCCTCGACTTCATCGAATCAGACAGCACAGAAGGAGGCCATTCGGCCCATCGTGCCTGTGCCGGCAGTAATTTGCCCTCCTTTTCTATGGGGAAGTGCCTGGCCTTCGCTTGCCACCTCCTCAAGGTGAGATTTTTAAAAAAATGCACTAGCAACCATTTGCATTTCGGTGGCACTCCTTGTGTGCAGAAAGAGCTCTCAGAGCATTGAACAGTGCAGAGATAAAGCTGCACATTGAGCAGGGGGACGCAAGGAAGGAAGTGAAAGCATTGTTGAAGGGAAGGATTTTTAAGGAGGCTTTTGAAAATAGGAAGGGGTGGTGGCAGGGCAGGTGGATATAGGGATGGAATGCAAGAGGATGGGGAGCTAGTGGTTCAGAGAACAACCAGTAAAGTGGGAAGTGAGGAGTAAACCGGTAATGGCGGAACAAAGGGTACTTGGGTGGACATTTGGTTGGAGTAGATCGCGGAGGTGGGGTGGGGCGGGGCCACAGGAGATCTGAATGCAAGAATGGGCAACTTAAAATCAAGTGACTGTGGCACAGAGAGCTAGTGCAGCTTAGCAAGGGCAGGGGTGAAGGGACTCCAGGACTTTGTGCAGACGGATACCGGCCACAGAATTCTGGATGAGCTGGAGTCTATGGAGGTTATAGGTGGGTCACAGAAAAGGAGAGTGTTGGCGCAATTCAGCTCATGCAGGTCTTAATGTCGTTCGGGTAGTTTGAAAGTGCAGCAACAGCCTTGGAGTTGGAGAATTGGAGCTGGGGGGAGAACAGTGTCAAAGGCAGTGGAGCCGTTGAGGAGGCTGGGAAGAGACAATGAGTCACATCCAATGCCATGCAACTTTGACCGGTGCAGTCTCAGTGGTGTGAGCAGGGCAGAAACTGATCTTGAATAGGGAAGAGATGGGAGTGCATTTCTGAAGTATTGATGTGTTCCAGACTTTGGAAAACAAGGGGAAGTTGGAGATAGGGCAGTAGCTGGAGACAATGGAGGGATTGAGCTTATTTTTTGAGGTGGGGGATGACAACAGCAGTTTTGAAAGAATTAGGGGCAGTGACAAGAGGGTAAAGATAGGTTACTGATGGCGGTGAGCATGGGACTGAAGAGGGAAAGTAGAGAGAGGATCGAGGGAGCAGGGGGTGGGCTTCATGGACAAGATGAATTTAACAAAGGCTGAGGGGTTTGGGACAGGCAGGGGTTCATTTAATAGAAAGATGAGGAGGAAATGATTGGAGAGAACCCTGTGGGTGACAGACATCTCGAATGTCTCAAGGCCATATGTTGAAGGAGTAGGTGTGTTGTAGCCGTCAATGTGGAGAGCGAGACTGAGGGATGAGGAAAGCAAGCATCAGCTGAGGTGGAGGAGGATGAGCTCAGGTGAAGCTAAAACTGTTGAAAATAAGGAGTTGTTCAGTGTAGAGGCTGAGGGCAGACAAGGGGCAGGGGGGAGATTGCAGTAAGGAAAGTGCTTGGAGGTTGGTGAGGGGAGGTGGCAGACACGAAGAATCTTGAAGGAGAGGTGGAACAGGGTGAGGTGTTCGAACATGGAGAAAGAAATGGAGGAATGAGGAGATAGGCTAAGGTGGGATCTGTGGATACGCAAGACACTTACACCACTGGTGATTTGGACAAAAGATATAGTGGAACGTGAAGCTGGGAAGGAGGGTGGCCAGTGATGGAGAAGGAGGTGCCATTGGTGAGTCAGGTTTCAGTCAAGCCCAGTATGTGCATGTGTTTCTATAGGAAAAAGGGGAGGATCTTGTTCGTGAGAAGCAGACATTTTTAAAGGGCGTTGCAGAGAGGAAGGGTGACTGGAGGTTCAGTAAGGGGGTGGGAGCAAGAGAAGACACGCTGGGGCTAGAGGGAGAGTCAGAAGTGCACAAGAGGAAGGGGGAGGTTGGGGGAAAAGTTTGAGAGATTAATCCCCGAGAGATTAACGGTGAAGGCATTGCGAGAGAGGAATATAGCAGTTGGGCAACGACTAGGGTAGAGGTACCAGTATGTGCCATGATGGGTGTGGTGAAGGATGCCCAATTTGAGGCAGAGGAAGGCTGTAAGCCTGTTTGGAAGGGATGAGTGCATTGTGCCAGCAGAGAGAACAGAGTGCAGCAGGGGTTGGTGATAGATTGGGCTGAGGAGCAAGGAGAGTGTCGTTTTTTTTTTTAATGAGGTGGGAACGTAGAGGAGAGAAACTGGAAATGGGAGGAGAATGAGGTAAGTAGGGTAGAGAGGCAGAAGAGCTTTGTTCAAGGGCAACATCCATTATGTGTGCGCAGGGGAACAGAGCAATAGTGGTTACAGAATTAGCAAAGGGTGGTGACAGACGTTGTGATTGATGCTTCAGGTCAAATAGGAATTGAGTTAAGCCTGTTGGGAGGTCGAAGTCCAAGGCCTGTTGGGAGGTTGGGGTGAATTTAGGGAGTGGTTGAGAACAACTGCAAATGCCAAGGTCAACAACGTTCGAAGTAAAGAGTATATACAAACCATAAGAATAACCTGTACATGGCTACAAAGTCCTTTGAATAGAGGCTCGAGAAAGACAATTGGAGTCCGGGGCCAGTCTGACATTTAAGGTCTGGGGGTTGCCAGGCGATTGGGGTAGTCCTGGGATCGGCTGGAGGGTGTGGAATTAGCCTGGGGATTGGAGGGACTGATGTCAGTTTGGGGGGACAAAGATCTGGGTGTAGCCTGGAGGTCAGCGATGTCCAGGCTTTGGCCTGGAGGTTAGAAAGTTCTGCTGATAACACTGGACGTCAGAGCACCTGGGATTTGCATGGCAGTCAGACAGTCTGTGTTGAGCAAGATGGGCCAGGGCAGCAGCAGCAGGAGAGCAGCCATGGCCAACAGCACCAGCAGAGCAGCCATGGCCAACAGCGCCAGCAGAGCAGCCATGGCCAACAGCGCCAGCAGAGCAGCCATGGCCAACAGCGCCAGCAGAGCAGCCATGGCCAACAGCGCCAGCAGAGCAGCCATGGCCAACAGCGCCAGCAGAGCAGCCATGGCCAACAGCGCCAGCAGAGCAGCCATGGCCAACAGCGCCAGCAGAGCAGCCATGGCCAACAGCGCCAGCAGAGCAGCCATGGCCAACAGCGCCAGCAGAGCAGCCATGGCCAACAGCGCCAGCAGAGCAGCCATGGCCAACAGCACCAGCAGCAGGAGCCACAGCAGCACGACCAGGAAGCAGATTTTAGTACAGACTACTTGCAATTGGAAAGAGAAAGATTTTCTCCTTTAACTTCTTTTAGTTTCCTGCTGGGTCTTGTAGCAGGAGATTCCTTCGGAGGATTTTGGTGACAGAGTAACTCACTTGGAGCCACATCATTGCAGTTCTTGAGAGGAATGCTGAAAGGTGCTGGAGGAAGAAGGGGAGCAGTCTGAAGGAGCTATTATGATAATTCCATTGAAACTATTGGCAGGAAGGATTACGGAGTCTGGTACACAAGAGCAACGGGAGGAATGCCATCGCTGACAGCCAGATGGCAATGGATTTTGGAAATCCACTCCAGAAGCCGTACAGTGCACGCTAATCAGAAAACCCTCATCCAAAAACCTATTTCTCCCTCGCATTGCAGGTAGCTTTATTCTATTAAAACACAGCAAAAGATTACGCCCCCCCCCACTGCCGCAATTGGTAAATACGGTGCATGGTGCGGTACTGAGCCATATAGACCAGGAAGGTCTCGGGGACGATTCCTGGTCTGTGCTGAGTTCGCTGACCTCAGTCGGGGGGATAGCAGGAGTGCCACAATCCGCCTCTGTGCCAGACTGAGGAGTGCATTTACCTATTTTACCAGTGGGGAAGAACAGGCCTGTTCTGAACCAGTGCTGCAGGCGACGAGCTCCATTGCTGAAAGCAGATGATCAGTAAAGATCCGAGGGCAAGGACACTCTCATAGCTTCAATGCCCTGGCAGAGCCCAAGTAGCTGAATTCCAGTCCGATCGCCCAAATGAAAAATGGTGCGTGTGTGTGTGTGGCAGGGAAATAAAATTAAAGCAGAGAAACCACTTAATAAATAGGGGGGTATTTTATTTTGAAATGAACTTACATACAAGTCATTTTATCAGAAACGGAACTGCATAGGAATGGGTTACAGCTCAGCCGGAATGTTAAAGGAGATGGAGAAGCTGCAGCCCAGGGCAGCAAGAAAACCAGCCAAAGGACTGAAACGGGGCATCATCATCCCGACATCCAGGAAAGCAAAGGAGCCACAGGATCCACAGGGCAGGATCCGGTCAGCTATCCCAGTAAAAGCCTCTGGGCCATTCAGACCGAACGGGATCAGAGATACAACGGATACCAAACTGTTGAGAATCAGACTTTGATCGGGGAAGTCATGTACAGATGCAATCTTTTGCCCGAGAGAACAGAGAAGTGGCTGTAGTATCCGCTATCAAGAATATGAGCACAAGGCAGCAATTGATAGTGCGAGCCTGGTGAAAGATCGAGAGACTGTGTGGGTTGTCTCCAAAGACCAGAAATGAAGTGGGCTCCATAGTACTGTGTTGCTAAGCCGTCCAGACCAGTGTTGTCCCAAGTTCAATCTCTGATTTGCGCTCAATTACCTGATCTTGGCCAGGGATGTAGTAGGGAAGCTACCGCTGGCCTCAGCGTCCCTGGGCTACAGAAGGAAACAAAAACCATCAGCCAGGGTTCCGGCTACTGAGCACTGTCCAGTGACCCCTGCTGGATAGTGTATGTGGGTGTACATTGCGTGAGAACAGGACTGGGCTCAGCTGTGATGGGCCACTTGGTAAAATAGCCTGCCTCACACGCAGTGTTGAGGCTCAGACATTTGCGCAAGGTACCATGGGGCTGCTGGTGCCCGTGGAACCATATCTCAGCGTGCGTCAGCGCCTTCAGGAAAGCAGGAGAGAGAAAAAAATGAACACCAGGAGTAAAGATGCTGAGTAACCAGAGGTGTGTCGGAGCAGTAGCAGGATCTCAGGGGTTTTTGCATAGAGAATGAAGAAAGACAAAGGACAGTGGGGTCACCATTACTGTGTAGCATTCTCATCAACTGGTCACTGTGGCATTACTTTGGAAAAGAAGCAGGCATTTTGGCTGGAGACCATCTCCTTTGGAGTTTCAATTAACATCATGGGGGTAAAATTCCTCCTTTAAGCTGACAGAGTTAACATGTTGATTTTAAATAGACTTCATAAAAATAGCGCAGACAGGAATTTCATGCAAGTGTGTTAACCAATGCTGTAAAATTAGCGCAGAGAGGAAATTAGACCCTTTGATAATAATACTTGCGTTTATATAGCGCCTTATCACATCGAAATGTCTCAAAGTGCTTCACACAATGAATTATTTTGAAGTGCGCTGACAGTTCTTACACAGAACGCGAGAAGGTGACACATTCTGACTGATGCCGACAAAAATTATAGTTAATGATGAAAATATCAGAACTAGACAAATAGGGAACCAGTTGCAGGTGACACTCATAACTGTGGGAGGGAGCCCGGAAGATAGGGAGACCCACGGTTACCCTAATTTAATTGCTACACAGAATGAGTCAATAAGAGAAGCTTATGCAATGTTAGGCAGATGAAGCATTTGGAGTGTTATGAAAGGTCTGGGAGCAAGAACTGGCCATTACCAATCTAATTCAAGACCTACAATGCACGACATTGCTCCAGCTAAGCAACAAAGGCTTGTTGCTTTTGATCAGAGATGTCTCAAAGGACCTTTGAGATTGAGAGGCATCAGCGAGCCAAGAAATGATGTTATCAGGGAAAGAAGATAGTTGGAATCAGTGTCCCAGATAACCAAGCCTAAGACATTGACGTGGTTTAGTCAGACTCTTAGAATATCTGGTCCTCAGCAGGTCTGCCTAGGAACTATAACAAAAAAGATCCCAGGCTGGATACAGAGACAGAGCCACCAAAGACATCGAAAATGTATGTATCGAGTTGGAAGAGTTACAAAACTGAGTAAGCGACCGTGACATTTACAGTTGGGGATTTCAGTTGGTCCTGAAACCAACAGCTGGTAGAGATAGAGATCCACGCAGTGATCAGATGTGCCTTTACCGAAGACCTGATTCTTTGTGCGAGTTGCTCGCAATTGGGAGCTGCCTGGGGCTCCCTCTACTCTTAGCAAATGTGTTACTGGGTCCGGTGTCTGACAGCCTTAATAAACATCAGAGAAAATTACCCGTATTGCAGTGGAATGCGCAACTCGCGTTCGTCAGTTACTCTTCTACGTATGCATTCGCCTGTGGGGGAGAAAAGCAAGAGGACATTTTACTTCCACATACAAGCCGTTCTACTGCTAGCACGTGGCGTTTATGACACACCCTGTCCGAGTCCTAGCCCTTTATGCATTGCTCCAATATACACCACACTCACTTCGGTAGCACTGCTGGAAGATACCAAAATTCTGTAAGATTAATTATTTGTAAATGCCCTCCCCGCCCCCAATCAACATCCACACTATACTGTCTGTCTTTTGCCTTGGTCTTCGGTACTTTACTGTTAAATTCACCGAGCAATAAACGCTCTAACGATTACAGGTATTTACCCAGGATGCACCAAAGGATAAAGGGCCCCATTCTGCTCAAAGCTTCCCCTCCCCCTCAGCATGGTCACAAGCACAAAAGTAGGGGCAAAACCAATAATAAGCAGTGTTGAGTTGTGTCTCTAGGCAACACATTTCCTCGCTGGGCACTAGAAAAAGAAGCAATTTGTAATTTCGTTTGTTGGGGGCGTGACTGCTTTTCTCTCTTTCTTTTGAAAGGTATTTTTTGGCTCTCCTCGCACTAAGTACTGACCCCAGCCAACTGGGTGAGCGTACATCCCATTACTCTGAAGTTGGCCACCCCGGGAGGTGGACAAGAGCAGCCCCGTGTGACTCTCTCACAGCAGCGCAATTGACAGTAGGATCAAATCTGCCTCCCATCACTCTCTGGTGCAATATTAAGGCACCGTGTCAGATTGAAAACTATTTTTTTGAGATGCCACCCAGAATTGCCTATTTCTCGCGTTACACACAGGAGGAAGACACAAAGGGCGCCTGTCAAAGCAAGCCATTGAAGGAATCAATGCCTTTGTGTTTAAACAATTATATAAAAAATGTGCTAATAGCCATTGGTGACAGGTAAGAGACACTCCAGGTGGATCGCAGCTACACGTGGACCCAAAGCCTACTTAAGGCCCCTGGGTGGAAGTTACCTTGCTGCCTGCTCTCAGCATTGCCCCATGTCCTCCCTCAGACCTGGTCACTGGTGTGGAGAATGTTGGTGGGAACAAATAGTGATCAGGACACCTGGAAAATATCCAACCTGCAACTCCCTTCCAGTTAAAATTACACTGAGATATTAGCATACAGACCTGTTGACACTTTAATATGAAATTCCTTTGACGAGCTCCACAAAGATGTTCGCACCAAAGAAACTGGCCAACACCTTTGTTAAAATAGCGGACAAAGGGATTTCACACACCGCGTTCTTATGCTAATATCGCACACTGCAATTGCACCTCTCCTGGGTGGAGGTCCTCAACTTCACCCTCACAACTGCCTCAATTACACGAGAAAATGGAGCCTTACACGGTTAGATGAGCGAAGTCACTTTTTCCGCTCCTGCCTTCTTAAAATAATTGATTGATGCTGC
Source organism: Squalus acanthias (assembly GCA_030390025.1). Taxonomy (NCBI): domain Eukaryota; kingdom Metazoa; phylum Chordata; class Chondrichthyes; order Squaliformes; family Squalidae; genus Squalus; species Squalus acanthias. The sequence goes on from CM059451.1 coordinate 22,656,658, forward strand.
TTCCCAACTGAATAATCCTTACCCCCATTACTTCTTACACACACTAGCCCTCACTCTGCTGAATAGATATAAACTCCACAATATTAGCACAACAAATACAGTGACCAGAGTCTTGAGGGTTAACCTGGTTGTTAATGATAAATATCTTAGGAATGATTAGTAAATGCCTGGCGGTGTGTTTGAATGTTTCAGGGTTTGCCTCAACTTTTGGGAAGTGCTATTCACTCCTTTTAAGGAGTTCTCTCCCCTTCCTCTTGGCTGTTGGCGTGCTGTCTACCACTCCTAGCCACAAGGGCAGGACGGCCGCAAAGGGATGTTTTGAGAGTTGCTCAGAACGACTCTCCCTCTCAGTTTTCTTTCCTTCTTGCAGGGAAGCTCCCCTCAGCACTATGGCGAGACCAGGGGACTCAGCGCACGGGGCACGCTGGGCGCAAACCGCCTCACCCGACTACTCTGTGGTGCAATGTGTTGGAGCGCGGTGCCACCCGGAATTTGCATCTTTAGTTTGGCATCAATTGTTTCTAACCAGACAAAGAAGTTGACCTCAAGCAGTCATCGGGGTTGCCGAGTCTCCAGGATTGCCCCGGAGTCTCTAGGAATTAAAGACTAGTCTCCAGGACATTGCTGTGAGCAAACCAGGAGAAAAGTCATCAGGGCGTTAAAAAAATTGTTTGAAGAAAAAAAAATTCTTTGGACACATTTGTTTATTAGTTATAAAAATATCGGACACAGGAAAAAGGGCTGTTCGACCGACGGTGAAGGATCACCCAATCGGGTAATGAAGAGCCTACTGACTTTCCGATTGGTGCGGGAAGGATGGACATGTCGGGCGACCAATGGCGGGAGTGTGGGGGCGGGGCGGTTGGGCGCAGGAGGTCACGTGACGAAAGCTCCAGGCATACGTCCAACCAGAGTTGGCGACCCAAGAGAAAATCAGAGTGAGGCCAACCCCCCGCCCTAACAACCTGCTAACAACCAGCTCAAGTGTGACACTGACAGAGGCCTTGCAGTAGCTTGCCGGCATGCCCTTTTGGCTGGGACATAACCAGGGCCCAGAGAGCTCTGTGATTCCACGGCTGCAGAAAGTGCCCCAGAATTTCTCCCCCACTGTCGCACAATTTCTCCCTTGCCACTTGTTTCCTTCCCCAAATAGTTTCCTCGCATTGCAACTACATTGGAACCAATGCCTGGTGTATCAATACCAATACCTGGTGTTGAGTCGGAAAGGTATCAATTGACACCAATATTCTAATCCCCATTGATGTGCAGCTAAAGTGTTCAAAGTGTGAAATATATGGGGATTAACAAACTACAAATCAATGAGGATTGCAAAGAAAAGGAGAGAGAGAGAGAGAGAGAGAGAGAGACAGGAAGAAAAAGAAAAGATTTGCATTTATATTGCGCCTTGTCATGTCTCAGAAACGTCTCAAAGTGCTTCACAGGCAATGAATTACTTTGAAGTGCAGTGACTGTTGCTTTGTAGGCAAGCGCAGCAGCCATTTTGCGCACAGCAAGATCCCACAAACAGCAGTGAAATAAATGAGCAGTTAATATTTTTTGGTGCTGTGGGTTGAGGGACGAAACGTTGGCCAGGATACCGGGGAGAACGCCCCGCTCTTCTTCCAATAGTGCCGTGGGATCTTTAACATCCACCTGAACGGACAGATAGGGCCTCGTTTGAACATCTCATCCGAAAGACGGCACCTCCGACAGTGCTGCGCTCCCTCGGTACTGCGCTGGGAGTGTCGGCCTAGATTTGGGGCTCAAGTCTCTGGAGTGGGGCCTGAACCCACAACCTTCTGACTCTTATGCAAGAGTGCGATCAACTGAGTTATCAAATGAGCCATGCCGGCACACAGTTGAGACCATTTGGATTTGTTACACCAGGTATTGGTTACCCGCTAGGCAGGTGAAGTGTGCAAGGTGTGAAACGCATGGAGATGATCTAACCCCATTAATTTCAGCTCCTTAATCAGCTGGCTTTGTAGCAGGTCTGAGCCCAGCCTCTTGTCTGCTGTGTTTAATGTGCTGGTGAGTTGAGCGTATGTTGCTGAATGTAACACCGGTAGTGACTGTATCTGGTCGGTCAATAGGCCCTGGGCTCACCGGCACCTTAAACACACTAGTAGTATACAATCTTGCCATTTTAAACTCGAAAGGGAAATTGCAGTTTGAACATGCTTGGGCTCTGCATGCCATACTGGAAGATGCAATGTCGTAAGTACTAACATTTCAATCAAAAAGCCGCCAGTTTAGCTAGCTGCCACTTAGCACCTTTGCTGTCTCACTTAGCTAGGTGAAGGGTCAGGCGAGATGGCTAGGCGTTAAGTGGTAGCTATTACTGTAAATAGCTAAGCAACACGTGGGCTTTCAGAGGCTGAGCACAGCAAACCGCTTTAAAACGCTTTTAAAATCCCAATTTTTCCTAATGTTTTAAATTAATGCCCCCAAACCGTGGACGGACTTGCTGCTGCATTCTCCTGCCGCAGGTTTGCCGCAGAGTTCTAGGGGCCCTGGATATAATGCATTGCCAGGGAGACCAAAATAAAAGAGGGAGAGAAAATAAAAGAGATTGGGGGCAGGGGGCGGAGACAGTAGCCGTGTGAGTAAATGCGCTTCCTAGTGTGAAACGGAGCTACACAGACCAGAACGGCCCCTGATCTGTGCGGAGCTAGCTGGTTTTAGCCAGGGTGGGTGGGTGGGACAATTGGGCCCTCAGTGCCTCCTCGGAAATGGAGGGAAAATTTCGATGCAGAGTCAGCTCGAGACAACCTCGCACACCTTACGGAGCACCGGTGACCAAAAGCTTGGGAGCCAATCACCTGCCTGCTCTCTCGCCTGCGGAAATAGGCATTGGGCGAGAAGTAACCCGAGAGAGAGAGAGAGAGAGGGAGAAATCTCTAAAGGAGGAATGCAGGTGCACTGATTTCGGAAGCCTTGGCTCTATTGTGCTGCTATATTATGGGTTCGGAGAGGCCTCTTTAAAAAGCGAGGCAATTATATCTTGACAGAATCTGCCGAGGTGTGACTCACCCTTACTTGTGGCAGAGGATGATGGCGTGGGAGGTGTCACTGGGACAGCGACCTGCTTCTTTGCCTTCTTCACCGGGGTTTTGAAGAGCGTTGAGGATTCCAGCGAGCGGGTGCTAGCACCGTCGGGGGCCGCGGCGCCCTCGCTGTCGGCATCGGACAGCGTGAGAGTCGACATGACCAGCTTGGAAAGGATTTTCACAGCTGCAGCATCGGGGTCCTCACACTCGTCGGTTTCACTGTCCGAAACACTTAAATCTGTACAGAATTACAAGGTTAAATTCGAGAGAGAAGAGAGCTTTTCACAGATACACAACAGTAAATCTCAAAGGACACCAGTAACATTTTTGCTCCAAAATAGAAAAGTGAGTAACACTCGCTCAATTCGCAAACCGCCCCCCCCCCCCCTCCTCACCCTCCCTCCAGTAAAACAAGTGCTGACTCATAAACTCAAAGACACCCAAGGATTGGTTCCGGGTCGAATTATTGCTGTGGCCCTTGGAGTAGGCAGGTCTATCCTGGCCCAGTTGCCTACCTGGGCACTCCTTTCTTCAAATGGATTTGTGAATATTGTTTGCTGCGAAATGATTTTATCAGCTTTGATATCTAATATTGCTAATACTGGGAGCTTTGGAATAGCAGCTGTGGTAGCCATTTGGGAATTGTTGTTGATGCATCATGTTTTTCCCTTCATTGTTCTGGTTTACTCCGCCTCAGTCTTATTTTGGCTTTTGGGCGAGGCACGACAGCAGCAACTTGCATTTATATAGCGCCTTTGACGGAGCAAAAAGTACCAACCGAGGCGCTTCCCAGGAGCGTTAATCAGACCACAAAACTGCGCTAGTAATTTAAAAGGGCGGCGTTGCACTTCTGCGCTTCCAATGTATGCTGGGAGCACATCTCGGGAAATGGTGCAACCCCAGTCCGTGATTATTTTGTCCACGCTCCACGTGGCAAGGAAGTTGAGAGCAGTGATGCTCGGCATTGCCACTGCTAGGGCATGGCAGACGGTTATCATGGAATCATAGACATTTACGGCACAGCAGGAGGCCATTTGGCCCATCGTGTCCGCGCCGGCCGACAAAGAGCTATCCAGCCTAATCCCACTTTCCAGCTCTTGGTCCATAGCCCTGTAGGTTACTGCTTCAAGTGCATATCCAAGTACTTTTTAAATGTGATGAGGGTTTCTGCCTCTACCACCCTTTCAGGCAGTGAGTTCCAGACCCCCCCACCCTCTGGGTGAAGAAAGTTCTCCTCAAATCCCCGCTAAACCTCCGATCAATTACTTTAAATCTATGCCCCCTGGTTATTGACCCTTCTGCTAAGGGAGATAGGTCCTTCCTATCCACTCTATCTCGGCCCCTCATAATTTTATACACCTCAATTAGGTCTCCCCTCAGCCTCCTCTGTTCCAAAGAAAACAACCCCAGCCTATCCAATCTTTCCTCATAGCTAAAATTCCCCAGCCCAGGCAACATCCTCTTAAATCTCCTCTGCACCCTCTCTAGTGCAATCACATCCTTCCTGTAATGTGGTGACCAGAACTGCATGCAGTATTCTAGCTGCGGCCTAACTCGTGTTTTATACAGTTCAAGCATAACCTCCCTGCTCTTATATTATATGCCTCGGCTAATAAAGGCAAGTATCCTGTATGCCTTCTTAACCACCTTATCTACCTGTCCTGCTACCTTCAGGGATCTGTGGACATGCACTCCAAGGTCTCTCTGATCTTCTGCACTTCTCAGTGTCCTACCATTTAATGTGTATTCCCTTTGCCTTGTTAGCCCTCCCCAAATGCATTATCTCACACTTCTTGGATTGAATTCCATTTGCCACTGTTCTGCCCACCAGACCAGTCCATTGATATCTTCCTGCAGTCTGCAGCTTTCTTCTTCATTATCAACCACACGGCCAATTTTTGTATCATCTGCAAACTTCTTAATCATACTTCCTACATTCAAGTCCAAATCATTGATATATACCACAAAAAGCAAAGGACCCAGTACTGAGCCCTGCGGAACCCCACTGGAAACAGCCTTCCAGTCACAAAAACACCCTTCGACCATTACCCTTTGTTTCCAGCCTCTGAGCCAATTTCGGATCCAACTTGCCACTTTGCCTTGGATCCCATGGGCTTTTACTTTCATGACCAGTCTGCCATGCGGGACCTTATCAAAAGCCTTGCTAAAATCCATATGCACTACATCAAACGCACTACCCTCATCGACCCTCCTTGTTACCTCCTCAAAAAATTCAATCAAGTTAGTCAGACATGACCTTCCCTTAACAAATCCATGCTGACTGTCCCTGATTAATCCGTGTCTTTCTAAATGAAGATTTATCCTGTCCCTCAGAATTTTTTCCAATAATCTTCCCACCACCGAGGTTAGGCTGACTGGCCTGTAATTACTCGGTCTATCCCTTTCTCCCTTTTTAAACAACGGTACAACGTTAGCAGTCCTCCAGCACCACACCTGTAGCCAGAGAGGATTGGAAAATGATGGTCAGAGCCTCTGCTATTTCCTCTCTTACTTCTCTTAACAGTCTGGGATACATTTCATCCGGGCCTGGGGATTTATCCACTTTCAAAGATGCTAAACCCCTTAATACTTCCTCATTCACTATGGTTATTTCATCTAATATTTCATACTCCTCCTCCCTGATTGCAATGTCAGCATCGTTCCTCTCTTTTGTGAAAACAGACACAAAGTATTCATTAAGAACCATACCCATGTCTTCCGCCTCCACACACAGGTTACCTTTATGGTCCCTAATAGGCCCTACTCTTACTTTAGTTATCCTCTTGCTCTTAATGTATTTATAAAACCTCTTTAGGTTTTCCTTGAATTTACTTGCCAATATTTTTCATGCCCTCTCTTTGCTTTCCTAATTTCCTTTTTAATTTCACCCCTGCACTTTCTATACTCCTCTAGGCTTTCTGCAGTATTGAGTCCTCGGTATCGGTCATAAGCTTCCCTTTTTTTCTTTATCCTACCCTGTATGCCCCTTGACATTGAGGGGCTCTAGATTTGCTGGTCCCACCCTTTTTCTTTAAGGGAACATACTTGCTCTGAACCCTCACTATCTCCTCCTTGAATGCCTCCCACTGCTCGGACACTGATTTACCTTCAAGTTTCTGACTCCAGTCCACTTTGTCTAAATCACCTCAGCTTAGTAAAATTAGCTTTTCCCCAATTGAGAACTTTTATTCCTGGTCTATCCTTGTCCTTTTCCATAACTACCCTAAATCTAACTGAATTATGATCACTACCACTAATATGCTCTCCCACCGATACCCTTTCCACCTGCTCAGCTTCATTCCCTAAAACTAGGTCCAGAACCACCCTCTCTTGTTGGGCTTGCTCTGTACTGGCTAAAAAAATTCTCCTAAATGCATTTTAAGAATTCTGCTCCCTCTATACCTTTCACACTAATTTTATCCCAGTTAATATTCGGAAAGTTGAAATCCCCTACTATTACTGGCCTATTTTTGCACGTTTCAGAAATTTGCCCTTCTATCTCCCTCTGACTGTTCGGAGGTCTGTAGTACACTCCCAGCAGTGTGATTGCCCCTTTTTTGTTTTTCAGTTCAATCCATATGGCCTCATTTGATGATCCTTCTAAGATATCCTCCTTCCTCACAGCTGTAATTGTTTCTTTAATCAATATTGCGACCCCCCCCTCCTTTTTTATCCCCCTCTATCCTGTCTGAAAATCCTGTAACCAGGAATGTTGAGCTGCCATTCCTGCCCTTCTTTCAGCCATGTCTCAGTAATAGCTATAATATCATACTCCCACGTGTCTATCTGTGCCCTCAGCTCATCTGCTTTATTCCCCAGACTCCTTGCGTTGAAGTATATACCATTTAACACTGCCAAACTCCCTTGTTGTCAATTTCCTAGCCTTGGTTTCCTCTGCCTTCCAAACTCGCTGACTAATTTTCTGCCTTCCATTTCCAGCTTTGCTTCTCTCCCTTCTGAATCCACTCTCAGGTTCCCATCCCCCTGCCAAGCTAGTTTAAACCCTCCCCAACAGCACTAGCAAACCCCGCCGTGAGGATATTGCTTCCGGTCCTGTTGAGGTGCAACCTGTCCGGCTTGTACAGGTCCCACCTCCCCCAGAAACGGTCCCAATGCCTCAGGAATCTAAAGCCCTCCCTCCTGCACCATCTCTCCAGCCACGCATTCACCTGCTCTATTCTCCTGTTTCTGTACTCACTAGCACGTGGCATCGGGAGTAATCTGGAGATTACTACCTTTGAGGTCCTGCTTTTTAATCTCTTTCCTAGCTCCCTAAAATCTGCCTGCAGGACCTCATCCCTCTTTCTGTCTATGTTATTGGTTCCGATGTGGACCGCGACCTCTGGCTGTTCACCCTCCCCCCTCAGAATGTCCTGCAGTCGCTCAGTGACATCCTTGATCCTGGAACCAGGGAGGCAACACACCATCCTGGAGTCACGTCTGCGGCCGCAGAAACGCCTGTCTGCTCCCCTAACTATCGAATCCCCTACCACTATTGCTCTTCCTCTCTTCTTCCTCCCCCCCTGTGCAGCTGAGCCACTAATGGTGTTGTGGACTTGGCTCTGGCTGCACTCCCCAGAGGAACCATCGCCCCCACCAGTATTCAGAACTGAAAACCGGTTAGCGAGCGAGATGCACTTAGGGGATTCCTGCCCTACCTGCCTGGTCCTCCTCTTCTGTCTGGCGGTCACCCATTCCCTCTCTGGCTGCACACTCTTAAGCTGCGAGGTGACCACCTCCTGAAACCTGCTATCCACGAAGTTCTCAGCCTCGCGGATGCACTGCAATGACTCCAGCCGCCACTGAAGCTCTGAAACGCGGAGCTCGAGCTGCTGTAGCTGGCGACACTTCCCGCACACGTGGTCGTCCAGACCACGAGAAGCGTCCAGGACTTCTCACATGACACAGGATGTGCAGTCCATGGGGCTGAGCTGCCCTGCCATGCATTTACTTTGTAAACTATTAACTAGAAACACTTACCAGCTACTCACCAATCAGCTCCTTCCCTGGTTGTGACGTCACTATAGCTGTTTTGCAGTAGTTGCTTTTGTTGTTGTTTTCGCTGGTGGTTCTCGGGTCTCCTCCCTGCCACAGCTTTTATCCTGCTCCGCTTCCACTCCTTCTGGTCTCGGGCCTCCTCGCTGCCTCAGCTTTTATCCTGCTCCGCTTCCACTCCTTCTGGTCTCGGGCCTCCTCGCTGCCTCAGCTTTTATCCTGCTCCGCTTCCACTCCTTCTGGTCTCGGGCCTCCTCGCTGCCTCAGCTTTTATCCTGCTCCGCTTCCACTCCTTCTGGTCTCGGGCCTCCTCGCTGCCTCAGCTTTTATCCTGCTCCGCTTCCACTCCTTCTGGTCTCGGGCCTCCTCGCTGCCTCAGCTTTTATCCTGCTCCACTCCCGCTCCTTCTGGTCTCGGGCCTCCTCGCTGCCTCAGCTTTTATCCTGCTCCACTCCCGCTCCTTCTGGTCTCGGGCCTCCTCGCTGCCTCAGCTTTTATCCTGCTCCACTCCCGCTCCTTCTGGTCTCGGGCCTCCTCGCTGCCACAGCTTTTATCCTGCTCCGCTTCCACTCCTTCTGGTTCTCGGGCCTCCTCCCTGCCACAGCTTTTATCCTGCTCCACTCCCGCTCCTTCTGGTTCTCGGGCCTCCTCCCTGCCACAGCTTTTATCCTGCTCCACTCCCGCTCCTTCTGGTCTCGGGCCTCCTCCCTGCCACAGCTTTTATCCTGCTCCGCTTCCACTCCTTCTGGTTCTCGGGCCTCCTCCCTGCCACAGCTTTTATCCTGCTCCACTCACGCTCCTTCTGGTCTCGGGCCTCCTCGCTGCCACAGCTTTTATCCTGCTCCGCTTCCACTCCTTCTGGTTCTCGGGCCTCCTCCCTGCCACAGCTTTTATCCTGCTCCGCTTCCACTCCTTCTGGTTCTCGGGCCTCCTCCCTGCCACAGCTTTTATCCTGCTCCGCTTCCACTCCTTCTGGTCTCGGGCCTCCTCGCTGCCTCAGCTTTTATCCTGCTCCACTCCCGCTCCTTCTGGTCTCGGGCCTCCTCCCTGCCTCAGCTTTTATCCTGCTCCACTCCCGCTCCTTCTGGTCTCGGGCCTCCTCGCTGCCTCAGCTTTTATCCTGCTCTGCTTCCACTCCTTCTGGTTTGACGGTTGACGGCAGATCTCCGTGGACCATGGGACACGACGCAGTCACAGCCTCCTGGTGAGCTTGGGCCTCCTCGTGCACTTTTCCTTGGCCATGGCCAGACAGCTGACTCTGTTGCGCCACACCCTCTCCAAGATTTTAGTGAAAGTGTAGACACAAGTAAAGAGTGGTGCAATGTATAACAACAACAACTTGCATTTATATAGCGCCTTTAACATAGTTAAACGTCCCAAGCGCTTCACAAAATCGGACACTGAGCCACCAACGTTCCCGTTAAGCTGCGTGGCCGTGCAGCGGTCTGGAGGTCCCACGCAGGCTGCTCACTGGTTTTTCAATAGGAATAACCGCACATGCGTGAAAATTTGAATGGGCCGCGCAGCCAGTTAAAGGGACCGCGCACAAAAAAATAAATACAGGGAACATTGCGAGCCACATAAGGAGATATTAGGACAGGTGACCAAAAGCTTGGTCAAAGAGGTAGGTTTTAAGGAGCGTCTTATAGGAGGAGAGAGAGGTAGAGTAGGTAGAAAGCACTGCTGGAGTATTCATCAGCGTTTCGTGCTACTCTGAGGATTCCTACCCTCCAAAAATGAGTTAAGAAACACTGGAAATAAGTTGAGGAGAAGCCGATTTTAACTTGTTAAAGTCCATCATTTTGCAATTGCACAGTCAAACCAGAAAGTGAGGATCTCACTCCAACTCAGACCTGGGTTTAATGAATTTAACAAAGGGGAAGGTTTGGAAGTGCCACCACAGTGGTGATAGAAGTGAACGGACAGAGCCCCAGAGCACGGGAACAATGGCCATGAGCAAGTTTATTGCCGTTGCCCTAACGAGAATCACAGATTACCTTTTCGTGGTGATGATGTGCGTGGAGTCATCAGAAGGGAGGTTGAGGTCTGCGTTTCATTGAGTGAAGATTTGAAAAGATTCAAACTTTCGAGAGAAGGAGCAAGCGTCGAGTCGGAGAGGGAGAGGGCGGAGACATCCTGCTTCAGAGACATTTTCACTTCTGCATCATGACAGTCGTTCATTTCATTATCCGACTCGCCGGTGAGCTCTATAGAGTTCGTGAAGAAAGAAAAGTATTAGATAGTGAGCAAGTTTGGAAAGTGACATCTTTGCCATTTAGACCCCAGGAGTAACAGCTTCCAAATATTATGGGGTAAAGACTTGCATTTCTCCAGCACCTTTCACGACCACCGAACGTCCCAAAGCGCTTTACAGCCAATTAAGTATTTTTTGAAGTGTAGTCACTGTTGTAATGTAGGAAACGCGGCAGCCAATTTGCGCACAGCAAGCTCCCACAAACAGCAGTGTGATAATGACCAGATCATCTGCTTTTAGTGATGTTGATTGAGGGATAAATATTGGCCAGGACACCGGGGAGAACTCCCCCTGCTCTTCTTCGAAATAGTGCCATGGGATCTTTGACGTCCACCCGAGAGAGCAGACGGGGCCTCAGTTTAACGTCTCATCCGAAAGACGGCACCTCCGACAGTGCAGCACTCCCTCAGTACTGTCCCTCCGACAGTGCAGCACTCCCTCAGTACTGTCCCTCCGACAGTGCAGCGCTCCCTCAGTACGGCGCCTCAGACAGTGCGGCGCGCCCTCAGTACTGCCCCTCCGACAGTGCGGCGCTCCCTCAGTACGGCGCCTCCGACAGTGCGGCGCTCCCTCAGTACGGCGCCTCCGACAGTGCGGCACTCCCTCAGTACTGCCCCTCCGACAGTGCCGCGCTCCCTCAGTACTGCCCCTCCGACAGTGCCGCGCTCCCTCAGTACTGCCCCTCCGACAGTGCTGCACTCCCTCAGTACTGCCCCTCCGACAGTGCGGCGCTCCCTCAGTGCCGCCCCTCCGACAGTACGGCGCTCCCTCAGTACTGCCCCTCCAACAGTGTGGCGCGCCCTCAGTACTGCCCCTCCGACAGTGCTGCACTCCCTCAGTAAGTGCTGCACTCCCTCAGTACTGCCCCTCCGACAGTGCGGCGCTCCCTCAGCACTGCCCCTCCGACAGTGCAGCACTCCCTCAGTACCGCCCCTCCGACAGTGCAGCACTCCCTCAGTCCTGCCCCTCCGACAGTGCGGCGCTCCCTCGGTACTGTCCCTCCGACAGTGCAGCACTCCCTCAGTACCGCCCCTCCGACAGTGCAGCACTCCCTCAGTCCTGCCCCACCGACAGTGCGGCGCTCCCTCAGTACTGCCCCTCCGACAGTGCGGCGCTCCCTCGGTACTGTCCCTCCGACAGTGCGGCGCTCCCTCAGTACTGCCCCTCCGACAGTGCGGCGCTCCCTCGGTACTGGCCCTCCGACAGTGCGGCGCTCCCTCAGTACTGCCCCTCCGCCAGTGCAGCGCTCCCTCAGTACTGCCCCTCAGACAGTGCGGCGCTCCCTCAGCACCGCCCCTCCGACAGTGCGGCGCTCCCTCAGCACCGCCCCTCCGACAGTGCGGCGCTCCCTCAGTACTGCACTGGAGTGTCAGCCTAGATTTTTGTGCTCAAGTCTCTGGAGTGGGACTTGAACCCACGACCTTCTGACTCAGAGGCGAGGGTGCTGCCCACTGAGCCACGGCTGGCACAATTACCTTCACCACATGGACTGCAGCGGTTCAAGAAGGCGGCTCACCACCACCTTCTCAAGGGCAACTAGGGATGGGCAATAAATGCTGGCCTTGCCAGCGACGCCCACATCCCATAAGCGAATAAAAAAAACAATCGTAGTGCCCCAACCTCTGCCCTGGCTGAGATCGGATAACTAAATAAGACCAGGCAAGGAACTTTTGATCGTCCTGGCTCAGTAATACATTGGACAGTGCATTTACCAACCGAACCACTGGGGCTGTTCGATTTCCTTTCTCGCGATGGCAGTGTGTAGCACGATAGAGAGCAGCACAGGTTCACAGCCAGCATTCCTCACAGGTAAGCTCACAACGCTGACTGTACTGGCAGCGAAAGGCTCGGACGTTATGGGATGTTTACTGCAATCCACACCTAGCTGGAAGGTCCAAACCCTGTAGGGTGGAAATGCATTGATATTCCACGCAAAAACACACAAGGTACTGGGGATCTTGAATGGAGCCGCGCCTCTCATGGAGTGGCCAGTAGAGCAGTCAGCGAGAGTAACGGCAGCGCTGTGCTCTCCAGGAGCCTCCAGTCCATTCTTAGCAGAGTCGTCGCTTTCATTATTTGACTGTCTTCTAGACTCTGCAGAATATGGGAAAGGTTTGATTTGACAGACTTATGAAGGGGAGTTAATGGAGGCAGTCCCCTTTTAACAAAGTGACCAATTAAAAGGGAGCCTGTGCAGTGGCTCAGAGGATAAATGCACTACCTGGCTTACTGCTAAGCCATTCAAACCCAGGTTCAATGTCGATTGGCGGAGCTCCCTGGAGTTGGTTGATTTCAGCCAGGGCAGAAGTTTAGTCGCTACAATGTTCTAGTGCACCAGATTAGGGAGTTGAGGGGGGCGGCGGGGAGAATATCAGCCAAGTTCCTCATTCCTGATCGCCATCCAGTGACCCCTCTACCGGGGTGTGCGTGTGTGTGTCGGAGGAGGAGAGCAGGATCAGGGTCGGCTATGGTGCTCTCCACAGTTAAATGCCCTCCCGACATTCCCGGCCTGTGGTCGCACGTGAAGAACGGTCGCTTGCCCGAGGCACCAAAGGGCTGCTGCCTCCCAGGGAGCCTACCGCAGCATAAATCAACACCTTCAGCAGGGGAATGGCAAAAAGAGATAAAACGTTCCTGTGATTCTTCTCCCACTGATTGATTGGTAGGAGGAAACCTTTGATAGTAAGAGGTCTGCAGTGAAAGTCTGCAATAACAAGGATCCACAGCTTCAAAAGACAGCAGCGCAGAGAGAATATATTCAGTAAAATGCGAGGCTTCACCCCATTTATAATTAATCTCGTACACATCTATACTGCAGAGAATGCTGCCTTGGATCAAAGTGATGTTGTGTGGTACAAAGTCTAATTACCCATGAAATATGATGAGGTATACGGCGCCACGACTACGGAGGCGGGATCATGAGGAAATTCCTTGAGTGGAATGTTGAAGGTTATAGAGTTTTCTAGAGAGTGGTCGCCATCATAGTCAAAGAACGGATGGGTAGAGATGTCTTGGTTTGAGGGCATTTTCAGTTCCTCCATCTTCGACTCGATGCAGCCGTTGTTGGAGCTCCGTCTGGACTCTGTAAAATATGCAAACCTTCTCTGATTCTGCAGCATCCAATTTTTTTTTTTAAATAACTGACAGCACAAGACACAACTCACGGGGCTGGCCTGGATTGAAGCCATTACATCTCACTGCGGGGCGGGGCAAAGCTGTACCTTTCAAACAGTTCATTTTAACTTGGGAAATATAAAGTGTCGGAAGGCGATTTACAACACTTGGATAAATCGATGAGCTCGAGGGGTTACGTTACAAACACTTAACACTGCCACTATTTTAACAGATGTGTTAACCTTTTTAAAATAAACATATTGAAAGCTGCTGGGTAGCATGGCCTGCTTATATCCCCATGATGGATGCACACATCCTGCCTCTTTCGGTTCAACACAACCTGAAATGTCCCATTTGAACATTTTCGTTTCTTCCCCAATGTTCTCCTCATCCCCCGCACCCCCGCCCACCTTGAAGGCGTCGACTCTTGTTGGGGTAGAAATTACAGCACAGAAGGAGGCCATTCAGCCCAAAAACTGATGCAATTGCCTTTGAAATGATGTTACAGTCTCTGATAATCCTCAGGATTATCACTAGAAGAACAAAAGGGGGAAAGTTAGAAGGCATTTTTTTCCCCCATCCAGAGTGTTAGTAGAACATAGAATGCTTTGCTACAAGTGCTGACTGCGCATCACAATATGCCTGCTCTTACCAGTCGACCCACAATGGACCTAAAACTAACTGGCCTATTATTTTGTGGCTTATCCCATGCCTCCTTTCTGAACAGGGGTGGGACACATGCCATCCTCCATTCCCTTGGCACAACCCAGGTTTGCAAACGTTCTTGCGAACGAACCTCCGATATCTCCGCCCTGACCTCCCTCAATATGTCAGCGGGGCTTGGTGACTTTTCGGTTTTCAGTCCCATTCACACGTGTGCTTTTGACAGGGCGTCAGTCCCTGAAATGCTATCATGTCCTTTCTCTTTTACAGGTGCTGACGGATCTGCTGTGCACTTCCAGGATGTTTCGGTTCTATTTCTTGGCAAACCAGTTGTGTGTTTATCAGGAACCAGTGCAGTAGGGCCATGCCCTCCACATCACGACTGATTATTGTACTGAGTATTGAGTAATCACACCATCCATTTCTCCACGCTCCCCCCCACCCCCAACACTCAAAATGAAAAGTGAAGGTCTCTGGAGAGCAGTTCCAGTGATTGCAAAGGATGCCCGTTTCCTGACTGCGGTCTTGCACAGTTTCTCTTGAACTGATAAGAACATAAGAAATAGGAGCAGGAGTCGGCCATTTGGCCCCTCGAGCCTGCTCCGCCATTCAATAAGATCATGGCTGATCTTCTGCCTCAATTCCATTCACCGGCCCTATCGCCATATCCCTTGATGCCCTTACTAGTCAGAAATCTATCGTCTTCTGTTGTGAATATACCCAATGACTGAGCCTCCACAGCCCTCTGGGGTAGAGAATTCCAAAGATTCACCACCCTCTGTGTGAGAAATTTCTTCTCATCTCAGTCCTGAATGGCCTACCCTTTATCCTGAGGCTGTGGCCCCTGGTTCTAGGCTCCCCAGCCAAGGGAAACATTCTCCCAGCATCCACCCTGTCAAACCCTGTAATAATTTTGTATGCTTCAATGAGATCCCCTCTCATTCTTCTGAATTCAAGAGAATACAGGCCTAGTTTACTCAATCTCTTCTCATACAACAGTCCCGCCATCCCAGGAATCAAGCCATTTTGATGACACAAAGGGCCTGTTGCCTTGTGGGTTTTGTAGGTAAACTATCCCTCCTCGTCATTCTCGACCTGTCTGTAGCCTTCAACACGGTTGCCGGCTTTTCAATGCGCAAAACTGCGCGTGCATGGGATTTTGAATGGCCCGCACAGCCACTTAAAGGGGCCGCGCAGCACCAAACAAAATGACAGGGAACATTGCCAACCACATGTCCGCGCCATCACCAAGACCGCCTATTTCCACCCCCAGAATATCGCCGCACTCTGCCCCTGCCTCAGCTCATCCGCTGCTGAAACCCTCATCCATGCCTTTGTTACCTCTAGACTTGACTATTCCAACGCACTCCTGCCCAGCCTCCCACATTCTACCCTCTGTAAACTTGAGGTGATCCAAAACTAGGCTGCCCCGTGTCCTAACTCGCACCAAGTCCCGCTCGCCCATCACCCCTGTGCTCGCTGACCTGCATTAAGCAATGCCTCGATTTTAATATTTCATCCTTGTTTTCAAATCCTCCATGGCCTCACCCCTCCCCATCTCTGTAACCTCCTCCAGCCCTACAACACCACACCCCCCCAACCCCAAGATATCTGCGCTCCTCCAATTCTGGCCTCGTGAGCATCCCTGATTATAATCAGGGAACGGTCGCATAGTGGTTAGGTCACTGGGCTAGTAATCCAGAGGCCTGGACTAATGATCCAGAGACGCGAGTTCAAATCCCACCACGGCAGCTGGGGAATTTAAATTCAGTTAATTAAATAAATCTGGAATAAAAAGCTAGTATCAGTAATGGTGACCATGAAACTATCGGATTATCGTTAAAAACCCATCTGGTTCACTAATGTCCATTAGGGAAGGAAATCTGCCATCCTTACCTGGTCTGGTATATATGTGACTCCAGGCCCACAGCAATGTGGTTGACTCTTAACTGCCCTCTGAAATGGTCTAGCAAGCCACTCAGTTGTAAAAAAAACGCTACGAAAAACAATAAGAATAAAACCGGACGGACCACCCGGCATCGACCTCGGCACCGGCTACAGACACGACAACGGAACACCCAGCCCAGTCGACCCTGTAAAGTCTTCCTCACCAACATCTGGGGACTTGTGCCAAAATTGGGAGAGCTGTCCTACAGACTAGTCAAGCAACAGCCTGACATACTCATACTCACAGAATCATACCTTTCAGCCAATGTCCCAAACTCCTCCATCACCATCCCTGGGTATGTCCTGTCCCACCGGCAGGACAGACCCACCAGGGGTGGCGGCACAGTGGTATACAGTCCGGAAGGAGTGGCCCTGGGAGTCCTCAACATTGACTCCAGACCCCATGAAGTCTCATGGCTTCAGGTCAAGCATGGGTAAGGAAACCTCCTGCTGATTATCACCTACCGCCCTCACTCAGCTGATGAATCAGTACTCCTCCATGTTGAACACCACTTGGAAGAAGCACTGAGAGTGGCAAGGGCACAGAATGTACTCTGGGTGGGGACTTCAATGTCCATCACCAAGAGTGGCTTGGTAGCACCACAGCTGGCCAAGTCCTGAATGACATAGCTGCCAGTCTGGGCCTGCAACAGGTGGTGATAGAACCAACACGAGGGAAAAACCTACTTGACCTTGTCCTCATCAATCTACCTGTCACAGATGCATCTGTCCATGACAGCATTGGTAGCAGTGACCACCGCACAGTCATTGTGGAGACGAAGTCCCGTTTTCACACTGAGGGCACCCTCCATCGTGTTGTGTGGCACTACCACCGTGCTAAATGGGACAGATTCAGAACAGATCTAGCAGCTCAAAACTGGGCATCCATGAGGCACTGTGGGGCAGCAGAATTGTATTCTACCACAATCTATAACCTCATGGCCTGGCATATCCCTCACTCTACCATTACCATCAAGCCAGGGGACCAACCCTGGTTCAATAAGGAGTGCAGAAGAGCATGCCAGGAGCAGCACCAGGCGTACCTAAAAATGCAGGTGCCAACCTGGGGAAGCTGCAACACAGGACTACATGCATGCTAAATAGTGGAAGCAGCATGCTATAGACAGAGCTAAGCGATCCCACAATCAACGGATCAGATCAAAGCTCTGCAGTCCTGCCACATCCAGTCGTGAATGGTGGTGGACTATTAAATAACTAACGGGAGGAGGAGGCTCCATGAATATCCCCATCCTCAATGATGGTGGAGCCCAGCACGTGAGTGCAAAAGACAAGGCTGAAGCGTTTGCAACCATCTTCAGCCAGAAGTGCAGAGTGGATGATCCATATCGGCCTACTCCGGAGGACCCCACCATCACAGAAGCCAGTCTTCAGCCAATTCGATTTACTTCACATGATATCAAGAAATGGCTGAGCGCACTGGATACAGCAAAGGCTATGGGCCCCGACAACATCCCGGCTGTTGTGCTGAAGACTTGTGCTCCAGAACTAGCCAAGCTATTCCAGTACAGCTACAACACTGGCATCTATCCGACAATGTGGAAAACTGCCCAGGTATGTCCTGTCCACAAAAAGCAGGACAAATCCAATCCAGCCAATTACCACCCCATCAGTCTACTCTCAATCATCAGCAAAGTGATGGAAGGTGTCATCGACAGTGCTATCAAGCGGCACTTACTCATCAATAACCTGCTCACTCATGCCCAGTTTGGGTTCCGCCAAGACCACTCGGCTCCAGACCTCAGTACAGCCTTGGTCCAAACATGAACAAAGGAGCTGAATTCCAGAGGTGAGGTGAGAGTGACTGCCCTTGGCATCAAGGCAGCATTTGACTGAGTGTGGCATCAAGGAGCCCTAGTAAAACTGAAGTCAGTGGGAATCGAGGGGAAAACTCTCCACTGGCTGGAGTCATACCTAGCACAAACGAAGATGGTTGTGGTGGTTGGAGGTCGATCATCACAGCCCCAGGACATCGCTGCAGGAGTTCCTCAGGGCAGTGTCCTAGGCCCAACCATCTTCAGCTGCTTCATCAATGACCTTCGCACCAACATAAGGTCAGCAATGGGGATGTTTGTTGATGACTGCACAGTGTTCAGTGCCATTCACAACTCCTCAGATAATGAAGCAGTCCTTGCCCGCATGCAACAAGACCTGGACGACATTCAGGCTTGGGCTGATAAGTGGCAGGTAACATTCGCGCCACACAAGTGCCAGGCAATGGCTATCTCCAACAAGCGAGAGTCTAACCACAGCCCCTTGACATTCAACGCCATTACCATCGCCGAATCCCCCACCATCAACATCCTGGGGGTCACCATTGACCAGAAACTTAACTGGACCAGCCACATAAATACTGTGGCAACAAGAGCAGGTCAGAGGCTAGGTATTCTGTGGCGAGTGTCTCACCTCCTGACTCCCCAAAGCCTTTGCACCATCTACAAGGCACAAGTAAGGAGTGTGATGGAATAGAAACATAGAAGATAGGAGCAGGAGTAGGCCATTCGGCCCCTCGAGCCTGCTCCGCCATTCAATGCGATCATGGCTGATCATCCAAATTCAGTACCCTGTCCCTGCTTTCTCCCCATATCCCTTGATCCCTTTAGCCTTAAGAAATATATCTAACTCCTTCTTGAATCTATTTAATGAATTGGCCTCAACTGCCTTCTGTGGTAGAGAATTCCACAGGTTCACCACTCTCTGGGTGAAGAAATTCCTCCTCATCTCAGTCCTAAATGGCTTACCCCTTATCCTTAGACTGTGACCTCTGGTTCTGGACTCCCCCGCCATCAGGAACATCCTTCCTACATCTAGTCTGTCTAGTCCTGTTAGAATTTTATAAGTTTCAATGAGATCCCCTCTCATTCTTCGAAACTCTAGCGAATATAAGCCTAATCGACCCAATCTCTCCTCATGCGTCATTCCTGCCATCCCAGGTATCAGTCTGGTGAATCTTCGCTGCACTCCCTCCATGGCAAGAACATCCTTCCTCAGATAAGGCGACCAAAACTGCACACAATACTCAAGGTGTGGTCTCACTAAGGCCCTGTAAAACTGCAGCAAGACATCCTTGCTCCTGTACTTGAATCCTCTCGCTATGAAGGCCAACATACCATTTGCCTTCTTAACCGCCTGCTGCACCTGCATACTTACCTTCAGCGACTGGTGCACAAGGACACCCAGGTCTCGTTGCACTTCCCCTTTTCCCAATCTATTGCCATTCAGATAATAATCTGCCTTCCTGTTTTTGCCACCAAAGTGGATAACCTCGCATTTATCCACATTATACTGCATCTGCCATGCATCTGCCCAATCACCCAACCTGTCCAAATCATACTGGAGTTTCTCTGCATCCTCCTCACAGCACACACGCCCACCCAGCTTTGTGTTGTCTGCAAACTTGGAGATATTACATCTAGTTCCCTCGTCTAGATCATTAATATATATTGTGAATAACTGGGGTCCAAGCACCGATCCCTGCGGTACCCCACTAGTCACTGCCTGCCACTCGGAAAAAGACCCGTTTATTCCAACTCTTTGCTTCCTGTCTGTCAACCAGTTCTCTATCCAAGTCAGTACCTTACCCCCAATCCCATGTGCTTTAACTTTGCACGCCAATCTCTTATGCGGGACCTTATCGAAAGCCTTCTGAAAGTCCAAATACACCACATCCACTGGTTCTCCCTTATCTATTCTACCAGTTACATCCTCAAAAACTTCCAGTAGATTAGTCAAGCATGATTTACCTTTTGTAAATCCATGTTGTCTTTGTCCGATCCTGTCACTGTTTTCCAAGTGCTCTGCTATTACATCTTTTATAATGGACTCTAGCATTTTCCCCACTATCGATGTTAGGCTTACCGGTCTATAATTCCCCGTTTTCTCTCTACCACCTTTTTTAAATAGTGGGGTTACATTAGCTACCCTCCAATCCATGGGAACTGTTCCAGAGTCTGTAGAATACTCTCCACTTGTCTGGATGAGTGCAGCTCCAACAACACTCAAGAAATCCAGGACAAAGCAGCCCGCTTGATTGGCACCCCATCCACCACCTTAAACATTCACTCCCTCCACCACCTGGCGCACCGTGGCTGCAGTGTCTACCATCTACAAGATGCACTGCAGCAACTCACCAAGGCTTCTTCGGCAGCACCTCCCAAACCCGCGACCTCTACCACCTAGAAGGACAAGGGCAGCAGGCGCATGGGAACACCACCACCTGCAAATTCCTCTCCAAGTCACACACCATCCTGAATTGGAAATATATCGCCGTTCCTTCATCGTCGCTGGGTCAAAATCCTGGAACTCCCTCCCTAACAGCACAGTGGGAGTACCTTCACCACACGGACAGCAGCGGTTCAAGACGGCGGCTCACCACCACTTCTCAAGGGCAACTAGGGATGGGCAATAAATGCTGGCCTTGCCAGCGACGCCACATCCCATGAATGAATAAAACAAATAAATTTTTAAAAATCACTCAACCATTGGCGGCCGCGCCTTCTGTTGTCAGGGCCCCAAACTCTGGGATTCCCTCCCTAAACCTCTCCGCCTCTCTCTCCTCTTTTAAGACGCTCCTTAAAACCTACCTCTTTGACTAAGCTTTTGGTCACCTGTCCTAATATCTCCTTATGGGGCTCAGTGTCAAATTTTGTTTGATAATCGCTCCTGTGAAGCGCCTTGGGGCGTTTTACTGTGTTAAAGGCGCTTTATAAATACAAGTTGTTGTTGATAAAACACCTTTTAGTGGCAGATCAGTCTTGTATATATTAATAAGAAAAGACTGAGTGTTGCTGGGTAGAACACCCTTTTACTTATTATATAACAGCCCATTATGTTTGTGGGTATAATGCTCTTTTAGTTATTGCATCTCTTGCGGCATTGCTCACAGGTCGGAAGCACAGTTGTGATGTCTGATTGCTAACCTGCCCCGTTCCTTTAAGGCTACTGCATTTAATAGGTTAATCTAGGTGACTGCAGCTAACTGCTGCGGTCAATCAGAGGGCAGAGGAATTGGCTTGTAAACTTCAGGCTTGAGGTCAACGACTGGCTTTCCTGCTCTTGTGATTGTTTGGCATCGAGAAGAAGGTGATGCTTTGAAACGTGGCAGCAGCAGTGTGACAGACAGGTGCTTGATGCAAGATTTTTATATTGCCATTATATGAATAAGAAATTTGAGAAAACCGAATGAAAACATGACACAGAAATATACATATAGACAGCGTGACACCTGAAACGTGATGGACAAACACGCACTATACATATCAGTTTTATTATATTAATTAGATGGACACTAACAATCTCCTATTATGTTACTCCTGGCAAATCAGATTGTAAGGCCAGGCATATTATACCTTGGAATGTACTATATACTATTCTGCTAAAGTGGAACTGTCTCCCGTTAAGGCCACAAAGTCTCACTCCTGTTAAGTAAGCATAGGGTGAGGTCATTCAGAGTTTAATTGCTTGGTGAGGGAACTTTGAAGATTGGGATAAACTGGTCAGCTTGAGGCTGCTGCTCAGAAGGACACAGCATTTTTAGACGGTTTTGCATCTGTAACAAGTGCAATGTCTGCACGTGTAGACATACTTGTTATTAATACTTTAATTAATACACAGATATAACATTCTGCATGTTACTGAGTAGAACATCCCTATATTTATTATATAATAACACAAGTGCTATTTATATATAAACTTTCCCGTCTTCCATGCCCTACTGAGCCTCATAACTATCCCTGACCTTGAGTGCATCCTCTTCCGATCGCTTACTGCCAGGCCCAGCCCACCCAGCTGTGGCTTAATTTAAGCATGCACATAGAAAGTTTAGGATTCCCTCTCTTGGCTTGCTGCCTTTTGTTTCAGCATGAGTAACTAACGTGTGAAAGGAATGATCCCGGGTCACACATCCCATTGATCAGAAACTTAACTGGACCAGCCACATAAATACTGTGGCTATAAGTGCAGGTCAGAGGCTAGGTATTCTGCAGCGAGTGTCTCAGCTCCTGACTCCCCAAAGCCTTTCTACCATCTACAAGGCACAAGTCAGGAGTGTGATGGAATACTCTCCACTTGCCTGGATGAGTGCAGCTCCAACAACACTCAAGAAGCTCGACACCATCCAGGACAAAGCAGCCCGCTTGATTGGCACCCCCTCCACCACCGGCGCACCGTGGCTGCAGTGTGTACCATCTACAAGATGCACTGCAGCAACTCGCCAAGGCTTCTTCGGCAGCACCTCCCAAACCCGCGACCTCTACCACCTAGAAGGACAAGGGTAGCAGGCGCATGGGCACACCACCACCTCCAAGTTCCCCTCCAAGTCACACACCATCCTGACTTGGAAATATATCGCCGATCCTTCATCGTTGCTGGGTCAAAATCCTGGAACTCCCTCCCTAACAGCACTGTGGGAGCACCTTCACCACACGGACTGCAGCGGTTCAAGGCGGCGGCTCACCACCACCTTCTCAAGGGCAACTAGGAATGGGCAATAAAGGTTGGCCTTGCCAGCGACGCCCACATCCCATGAACTAATAAAAAACATCCACACCAAGTGTTCATGGGTCTCACATCCACTTGAGTCACTGCACCAAGCCCACGTCAGCTATTTTATAGTGCTCACCTAACCAATGCGGTTTGTTTTCCAACATGTATTTATTCATTATCATTTCTTTTGTGGTTGCTGTTATTTTTCTCTTCCAAAAAACATATGCTGTCCTCAAAATGGGTTGCAGTAGAAGTCCTCGGCAAAACCACCTTCAGCTGCTTGATCGTCCCTCCATCATAAGGTCAGGAGTGGGGCTGTTCATTGATAATTCCAATGTTCAGCTCCATTCACAACTCCTTCAACAATGAAGCAGCTCATGCCAGCCTACAGCAGAATGTGGAAAGCATCTAGGCCTGTGCTGACAAGTGGCAGGTGACATTCACACCACTTAAGTGCCAGGTAACGACCATCACGAACAAGAGAAAGCCCAGCTATCTAGAATCATAGAATCGTACCAATTTACAGCACAGAAGGAGGCCATTTTAGCCCATCGTGTCTGTGCCAGCCAAAAAAGAGCTATCCAGCCTAATCCCACTTTCCTGCTCTTGGTCCGTAGCCCTGTAGGTTACAGCACTTCAAGTGCATATCCAAGTACTTTTTAAATGTGATGAGGGTCTCTGCCTCTACCACCCTTTCAGGCAGTGAGTTCCAGACCCCCACCACCCTCTGGGTGAAAAATGTTCTCCTCAACACCCCTCTAATCCTTCTACCAATTACTTTAAATCTATGCCCCCTGGTTATTGACCTCTCTGCTAAGGGGAAATAGATCCTTCCTATCCACTCTATCTAGGCCCCTCATAATTTTATACACCTCAATTAAATCTCCCTTCAGCCTCCTCTGCTCCAAAGAAAACAACCCCAGCCTATCCAATCTTTCCTCACAGCTAAAATTCTCCAGTCCTGGCAACATCCTCGTAAATCTCCTCTGCACTCCCTCTAGTGCAATCACATCTTTCCTGTAATTCGCTAGTGCAATCACATCTTTCCTGTAATCTCCCCGACTTTCAATGGTACCACCATCGTTGAGACCCCACCATCAACATCTTGGGGCTCACCATTGTTGATGTTAATGATAAAAAGGTGTTTTAGACTCCTACCAAAATGTGTTCTATATCTCAAAAACAAAGCTTGAGGTGCATGTACCAGGATTTTGTAATGACTGACAGTTAAAACTGGCCATTCACAGGCCACCACGTAACCTCGTGCTTGTAAGCCCTGCCCCTGACAACTTTGACTGAGCCTAACGTGGCAGCGTTAAGTGCATTCTTAAAAAGTTCTAGTGCATGTAGAGAGCGTTTGGAGAGTTGTAATCTGCTATCTAGGTGAGCCTTGACTACTTCAATACTGAAGACAACGCAAGCTCCAGAAATGCTGCAGAACTCAAGTCCCAGGCCTCACAGAGAGGGGGAGACCTGTTTGAGAGAAAATTATTGGAACCACTTCTAAATTACAATGGATAACTTTATGCATAAGTTTTGTTTTATTAGAATTATTTTTAATGTAGTTGGGACTAGGTGAAAACCAATATGGCTGCTGAAAGGCAATGGCAAAAATCTTGTGAGGAATTGGATTGGTTTTGTGGTGGTTGCCAATTGGTGATTGGCAGCTTTTGTAAATAAAAGTGGGTTTTGATTTGATTGGCTCAAAAATTCCATTGATGAAAAACAAATCAACTGGCACGGTTAAAAAAAGCAAATCATGATTCTGCTTTGCCATGTAGACACTTGGGGCTGGATTTTATGAATGGAGACGTGTTGAAGGTGGGACTGCTGCTTGCCGGGTTTCAGTCCCGCCTCCATCAGCTTCTGGCCAACCAGCGGGATTTTCCCCTGATTGACCTTGTTGAGCCCACCTAGCGGGCTCAGCAGGCCAATTAGGGGGAAGTCAGTGACAGAGCACGTCAACGTATGACGTGTCATCTGTCAAGAATTTTTGAAAAAAGAAATGTCATCGTTTGACAGCTCTGTGAAGCTGTCAAACACTGACATTCTGTGTAGTTTGATGAGTCCTTATGTTCAGGACTCATCAAACCTTTCTACTTTGCAGAAATCAGCTGGCTGTTGTATCGGAGGATGCAACAGCCAGTCTGTGATCTCTACAATGGAGATGTCGGGGACTCCGGCTCCACAGCGGCTGAAGGCTGTAGGTAGAATCAAAGGTAAGTGAACATTTTCTAACACTTTACACTCACCTCACATACTTACCACTCCACACTTGCACCCATCACTCACTTCTACATCGCACTTTCAGACCCCTCCGACCCCTACAGACCTCCCACTCGCCTCCTACACCCCGGTGGGGTTCCCCCAGGTCGGGAAGCCCGCACTTCAGGACGAAAAATGGGGATAATCCTATTTTCTGCCTGTTAACTACCTGTTAACCGGCAGTTAATAGGCTTTAATCCCTTCCCGCCTCCAAGGAGACGGGACCTGGGGCAGAACGGCTTCCCGCCTCCTGGCAAGAGGGCACAGAGGCGGGTTTGCCACCCGCCCCCAAATTCTGCCACTTTCCCGGCAGTCCCGCCTCCATACCCGCCTCCTCGGGGCTGGTAAAATCCAGCCCTTGAAGTGTGAGACATTTTTGAACGTGCTGGACTCTAATATTTTGAACTGTAGTAGCAGAGTTCCCACTGTGCTATTTACAGTAGGGCCATGGTTATGCTATAAGGACTGGAGCATTAAATGTAACACACAATGTATTATTCGGTTGCTAAAGTGCAGCTATGTGTAGCTTAGTACACCCCTACAAGTTCAAAAAATTTATTTTCTGTTCCAGCCTCAGGTCAATTAAAGGGTGAATGCTCTCAGAGATCATAACATAAGAAATAGGAGCAGGACTAGGCCATTCGGCCCCTCGAGCCTGCTCCGCCATTCAATAAGATGATGGCTGATCATCGACCTCAACTCCACTTTCCTGCCCGATCCCCGTATCCCTTGGTTCCACTATAGTCCAAAAATCTATCGATCTCAGCCTTGAATATACTCAAGCTCTCTGCAGTAGAGAATTCCAAAGATTCACAACCCTTTGAGTGAAAAAATATCTCCTCAGTCCCAAATGGCCGATCAGATCAACTAGAGGTTAAACTAGCTTTCTTCTTATACTTTGTTTTTAAAAAGTGTGACACAGAAATTTGGATGTCAGTGTGACATCTCAAGCGTTAAGGACAGGTCTTAAAACATATATACGCTGGCAAATCGCAATGGCACTACTTGTGGGAAGTTAAAGGATGTTGTCTTTTACAAGGACAAGAACAATATACCAGGTAAAACACAATACTGTATATTATTCTACTGCTAAAGTGTAGGTGTGCCTTTAAGATTACAAAGTCTAGTTGCTGTTAATGAAAACACTGGGTAGGGTCATAGCAAGGTCAGCTAAGAAGCTGCGGACATTCTGGGTCTAGCATTTTGCTTCCAGGCGAGTTTTGCGTCTGTCTTTATACTATCCTTTGAAGTGTGACACAGACATTTGAGTGTGGAACCTGAAGTGAGACAGAGAAGTGAAACGTGTGAGAAATGTTTAAGCTTTCAGAATTAAATTGGTTTTTGTGTTTGGGGCAAAATGCTCAGGAGAGATGTGGAAAAATAAAATATTGTATTAACTCCAAAATTCGATTCGCGCTCTTTGTTTACAATTTCTGGTTTCCAAGTATCTATCTGTAAAGAATAATTGTGCTTGAATTCTAACAAAATAAAGCACAGGGGGTGGTATAGCACCCTTCTGTATCTCTCAATGACTGGCTAGCTGTCTCCGACATATGAACCACAGTGAACGTGGGTCGAAAATTGGGCACAAATTCTCAACGCACCTCAGTTTCCAAGCAGGCACTCTCCAGGCATGAGCAGGCCTCATTTAAATGGCTAAAATATCAAAGCACATCATCAAAAAATCCTGCTCGTCTATATGGCTTAGTGCATTTACCAACCAAGACAACTGAGAGCAGATCAGGTAGATACAGTTATGAAGGGGTTAACTCTGGTTTAGCTCCCAGCTGTCTTTTAACTATGTCAAGTAATTTTTTTCCGCTACTCTTCAGTCCATATAAACTGTACCTGACTCTTTATCCTGCATCTCCACGACTTCTTCATAATCTTTGCTGCAGAAGAGGTCCAGGTCAGCATCCTCTAGGTCTACTATGTCCGGCTGAGAGTTACAGTGTTCATACTGGTGATCATAGGGATATGTGAAGGACTGAACCTCTTCAGACATAGTCCTAGTGAGCTCATGGTTTGGGGAGAAAGATGATGTTTCTTGGACCATATCAAAATGAATTTTCTGAGGAGAACATAAGCCGTAGGGATCAAAATCCAAACCAGTGGAATTGTGAGTCCTCTCATCGCACAGCTTCAGATTTTTGGGCATTGTAGAAGGCTCAATTGGGACTTCTTTGATAGCAGCTTCAAAAGGACCATTTGACTGATGTTGTCCTTGAGAAGGCAGCTGGGAGAGCATCACCTTTTCTTTGAGTTTCTCTACACTTGTAGACTGGTACTGTCCGCAGTCCCAGAAAAAGTCATACCCACTCATTGAGTTGGGGTGAGAGTCTCTCACCTCGAGGGACGGTGGCGCTGGAGCAAAGGCCTCTGACGTACTGGCTCCTGAGTCAAGGGTTACACCGTTAATGTTCAGTTCACCGTTCATAGCTAGAGCACACAGAAAGAAAAAGTGTTTTATATAAATCCATATTTAGATGTGACATCTCTAACTTGCCAATAGACAGCACCAATGTATCACAATACTATAATACATGATACAGTGTACCCTGGTTTTAATCCCAGTTACCAGAATGTCTTTTTTTTTGTCAATAGCTGAATATAGTCACTCAATTTTCAACTCCTGACCTATTCAAATACAGGAGCTGATTTAGGTCAAACAAATAATTGGTTCACTTTTGCTCATGATATCATGGGCACAGATCCTAGAACGAATTTGGATCACAAGAGTTTACACTTGATCAGAATTCCCTTCATATCTCTATGACTTCTACCAATTTGGTTGTAATCAGCAGTTACTAGCACTGTAGGCTATTATTCACAGGTAACAACAACAATTTTCAGATTTAACGCAGAAAAGTGTCCCAAGGAGCTTCATCGAGACATAATCAGAGAAAGTTGGATGCTGAGCCAAAGGAGATATTAGAAGGGCTGACCAAAATCTTGGTCAAAGAGATGGGTTTTAAGGAGAGTCGGAGAGGGAGGTAGAGAGGCGGAGACAATTCCAGAGTGTGAGGCGTAGGCGCTTGAAGGCACAGCCACCAACGGTAGGCCGAAGAAAAGAAGGGTGCATAAGAGGGCAGAGTCAGAGGAACAGTAAGTTCTGGGGGGGGTGCTGTAGGACTGGAGAAGGTTACAGAGATAGGGAACAGAAAGGCCATGAAGGGATTTGAACACGAGGATGAAAATTTGGAATCTGGAACTTGCCACCATGCCTGTGGATGTTGCCGCCGAGGGGCAGGATGTAGATGAGGGGGAAGCCAAGAACAGAACCTTGGGGGATTCTGGAGGTAACAGTACGGAAGTAGGAAGAGAAGCCATTGCTGGAGATTCTCTGGCTACGATTGGATAGGTAAGAGTGCAACCAGGCGAGGGCAGTCCCACAGAGCTGGACAACGGAGGAAAGGGTGTTGGCAGAGGACGGTGTGGTCGTCTGTGTCAAAGGCTGCAGAGAGTCAAAAGAGGATGAGAAAGATGTCATTCGTAACATTTCTTAGGGCCAGTTCAGTGCTGTGGCAGGAGTGGAAACCGGAGTGGAGAGATTCAAACATGGAGTTGTGAGAAAGATGGGCACGGATTTGGGAGGCGATATGTTCAAGAACTTTGGAGAGGAAAGATGGGGCGGTAGTTTGCAAGGACAACGGATGGTCAGCAGTTTAGTGGGAATGGGGTCAAGCGACAACAATACAATTGCAGCAATCTCAGAGCATTGTAATGCATCATTACAATGATCAATACCATGCTCACCAGACAAGCTTTTAAAAAACTGCTATTCTCACATCATGATCACAGCAGCACATCACTCAGTGACTCGCTTTTCCAACTTTAAACCATTGAGCGTTTATCTGCTCTCGGTGATGGTTCTTAAAGGGACACCATTTCACAAACTTCCCTCATTTGTTTGCAAATGGTGATGTAAACTATGTGGTAAAACATTATCTCGTCACTTGCACAAACCAGGATGAGAATCAACCTCTTCTTGGAAAAGGTGACTAACAGTGCAACGTCCCACCTGCCCTGCGCTCCCATCAACAGGAACCACGGGATGCCCAAATCTGCTGAAAATTGTAGAAACTTGTATGCAATGACAACATTTACCGCAACATTTCTCTCGGGTTTTTGCCATGGGTGTGGGGGGGGGGGGGTGGGGAGCAGGAGGGAGAACCAGGGATCTCAATCGGGTGGTCTTTGTCAGTCTTGCTCAAGGGGGGTGCAAATTGTAGAACGGGCCAGATCAAGGTGGGCATGCCTGTTGAGTAAGGGGAGTGGTGCCTCACAAGATTTACCCTTCTATTTATACCACAGGTTAGGGGGATACACACCATCCAGCACATTTGCACAGCAAGACTTTTACTCAAAACACACCTGTAAAATATGGAAGCGGCTTATAAAATCGGCCCAATTTACACGCTGAAGGGATCAAGGGATATGGGGAGAAAGCAGGGACAGGGTACTGAATTTGGATGATCAGCCATGATCGCATTGAATGGCGGAACAGGCTCGAGGGGCAGAATGGCCTACTCCTGCTCCTATCTTCTATGTTTCTATGACATTGTTTATCTCCCACTGCATTGCCCCAATAATGAATGGCACCCCAAAGGCACCAGCGTGACATTTCCCAGTCCCCCACGCCATGAATCCCGGCTCTCTCGGGGGAAATTTTCATTCCCTTCTGCCGATGGAAACCAGCCAGGACAGGAGTTAACTTCCAAGCAGTACTCTTGCTGCTCGTCTCCTGCCCCGCGGCCATTTTAACGCCGATGTTTCCACGGGCGATTGAGACGCCCGCCTGACTCAGGAGGGAGCCTCGTGACTAAATGTAAATCGGGGTACTGTGATGTCATTAGGCCCCGAAGCAATTTTAACGGCCCGCTCAGAACAACCTTGCCGACACCTGCCGGAGGTCCTGTCAGCTAAGTTTAAAACTTATCTTTGTGGGGTCAGGAGGTGCAGGAGTGCTCCCCCGTGTCCCACATAGGTGGTTTGGGCCACTGCCACCTCAAGCCCCCACCATCTACCTCACAAAACCCTCCTGAACCCACTGTCCGGCGACTTACCTGACTGGTGGCCTGGTTTTGACAGGCCGCAAGCTGCCTGTGGATCCCCGTTTATGATGTGGATTGTTAATCAGGCCCGGCCTCCCACTGCAGCTCCTGGGCGGGCAGTTTTCCATCCGGGAGTTAAAATTGCCCCTTCTGAGTGAGAGCGCCAATCTCGGGGCCAGCTTTCGACTGTGGGTCCAGGCTAACCAGGAAGTAGATCGAGACTCCCCCCCGCAAACCCATTTTATTTAGACCCTTATAGCTGGGAGAGAAGACTTTCTTCCCATCAATCTGGGCAGATTCAAACTCACCCACTGCACCATCCAAGCCCCCACCCTTAAGCTGGTCTTTGCCTTCACCAAATTGAGCATCTACACACCCTCGCCATCAAGATAGCAAAAAGCCTCCAATTAACTCAACAACAGTGACGACACTCCAAAAGCACTTCATTGGCTGTAAAGTGCTTTGGGACGTCCGGTGGTCGTGAAAGGCGCTATAGAAATGCAAGTCTGTCTTTTTTTCTTTCAAAAGGCAGCCGGGACAGTGAAATTACCCCGCAGCTCCCTGGGCCAGGGAGGATGAAAATCAGCCAGGGTTCCCACTCCTGATTGGTACCCAGGAGGTGTGTGTTGGCTTGGGTGTTAGTGTATGTGCACATGTGACAAGGCATCAGAGGGCTGCCGGTGTCTATGGAACTGTACCTCAGCATCAGTCAGCATCTTCAGGACAGGAGGGAAGAAAAATGAAAAGGACAAAAAGGACAGGAAGGAATGAAAGGCTTGCATTTCTCCAGCGCCTTTCACGACCACCGGACGTCCCAAAGCGCTTTACAGCCAATGAAGTACTTTTGAAGTGTTGTCACATTTGTAATGTAGGAAACGTGGCAGCCAATTTGTGCACAGCAAGCTCCCACAAACAGCAATGTGATAATGACCAGATCATCTGTTTTTTTTTACTGATGTTGATTGAGGGATAAATATTGGCCCAGGACACCGGGGAGAACTCCCCAGCTCTTCGTCGAGATCTTTTACATCCACATGAGAGAGCAGACGGGGCCTCGGTTTAACGTCTCATCCGAAAGACGGAACCTCCGACAGTGTAACAATCCCTTGGCACTGGGAGTGTCAGCCTAGATTTTTGTGCTCAAGTCTCTGGAGTGGGACTTGAACCCACAACCTTCTGACTCAGAGGCGAGGGTGCTGCCCACTGAGCCACAGCTGACACATAAAACAAATAAAACTATTGATTGAAGTTAACCTTTAGCAGTAAAACTAATAATGTGCGGGTGTTGACTCAGGTTTTCTGCTTTAATAATCACATAAAAACTGATGGAAGGATTGGAATGAGCAACTTAATGAGGAGCTATCATTTGACAGAGCTGGGGGGTGGGGGGGCACGGTGCGGTGAAGAACGACCTTTGTTCCAGCCCACTCTCTACAGTAGCTGCACACCAGTGTTATACAGAGCATAGATGACATATTCCAGCCCAGGCTCTGCCCTTACCTCTGCCTAGCTGTGCCGAGCTCATTGTGATCCCATTAGTGTGCAAGCTATCTTCCTGATAAGATGAAGACTTAAGGACTGAGGCAGCAGGAGTCGACATGCGGCAGGCAAAATGGAGCTGATCATTGACCTCCATATCTGGAAATTTAAAAAACAGAAGACAAAATGGAGACTTCAGGCGTATCTGTACCGCAAAGCGCATTTCGGAGTAACAAAGCACAAAAGAAGAACCTGCCAGTCACATGTCCCCTTCCTGTCACATGATACTACCTCACGAAAAGTAGGGCAGCATGAATGCAGCGGAGTCTGGGAGATTCCATGAAATTCATCAATGGATCTTATAGTGCTTTACAATGATTTCAGGAGCCATTGCTAAATTTCATGAAGTTTCTGTAACTGCAAGAAACAAATGCCATGACCATCTTTCCTACGAATACGAGAACACCAATAAACAGCAGTGTGGTATCGGGGGGGGGGGCTTTAGAGTAAAATGCCTCTTATCTTCTCCTTCCAGACTATGCAGCATGGCCAAGAGATTAGGTGGGGCACCCTGCTCTCGGGCTCCCTGCCAACAAACAGGCCAGACCAAAATGTGGCTCTCCCTCGGATTTTTGCCTCCCTCCCTGTCTGGGGAGCACCTAGAAGGAACCCACTCAACACACACCCCACACCCCCACCCTCTAAAACATTGACTTTCACTGTGCATTCAATTGCGGTGGTGAAGGCATTTAGTCTGAAGAGCCTTCACGGAAAACACACGCCTCCCTAAACTCTGACCACTTTGGTTTGTGCACATATTTGGTGGCCGGTGTGGCCACTGGAATTACAGCACAGGGTGGCTGATATTTTGGTGCCCCACTTGAACTGTGAAAAAAACCACCCAGCAGTACAGCTGGAGATTCTGGCCTTCAAAATTGGGTGATGCCTGGGGAGAGGGTTTTGACTAACACCAGGGGGCAGTCCTGGTGGTTGGAGATCTGACTGAGGGGGTGGGAGTCATTTGAGGTGATAAATTCAGAGTATCACACGAGGAGTGGATCATCCACTGAAACGTATTGGGTTAACTGGGACTTTTCCTGTAGTGTTTTGTACCTGTACACCAAATAAACCCAGTGACAATACTGGACTGTTGGTCCTTCTTCGCCATTGTTAAGGGCACATTTGAACTATTCAGGAAGGGAGAGTCCAATGCCCAAGGCAGTTAGAGCTCCCTCCTGGAGCTGCACGATCTGACTGTTACAGTTCGTCATCTGGTGAAGCCTGTCGGTTGAGGCCGAGATCTGAACTGCAGTCTCTCAAGTAAGATTCCAGCGTCGCAGCTACCAAGCACCCCCCCCCCGCCACCCTCAGTGCTGTCCAAAACCCTGGCAGTGACGTAAACCAGACCCATCCCTGGGGGACATCTCACACCAGTGCCAATTCAGTGCCATAAAACAGGGGCACAAGGGGAGGAGGGGCCTACAAATTGGCAGCAGATTCACAGCCCCAGTCCCCCTAGGCCAGATATTGCAATCTGCCTCCCTTAGCTGCCCACTCATCCAGTGCTTCCTTCTCCCACGCAACCCCACCGCCCCCCAAAACCACCTTACCACCATCTCTACTGTTAAGCAGCGTATACTGATCTTGTTTGTCAGTCAATGGAGATTTCTTAATAGATAATTCAACTGTCCTCTCCTGACCGATCAAAATCGGAAGCGACACATCGATTCTTTCCTAAGACCTGGGGAGGGGAGAAAATCAGCCACGGTTCCCGTTCCAGATCGCTATACAGTATTCCTGCTAGAGGTGCACCTGCGTGGATGTTGGATGCTCAGGAACAGCTGTAATGCCACCTGAATAGCCCTCCGACACTCTTTGTTGAGGCTCATATGTGGATGAGGTATCATGGGGTGACCAGCACCTATGGAACCCCAGCAAGAGTCAGAGCCTTCAGGACAGGAAGCACAAGGAGGAGAGCAGGGAAAATAAGGTGTCTTTTATTGGCAAATTTAATGCAGCTTAATAGGGGTACTGATCACAACAGAGCCTTGGGTATGAATGCTATCATCATGCAGTTACAAGTTGTGAATAACTACAGTTCACCAGGCCAATTTCACACAGCAGGAAATACAGTATGTAATTTCCTAATCTATATTTTATGATAAATGATAATTACTCTACATGGTCTGTGGGAATCAGAACTCCCAGAGCCACCATTAGCAGCAACTAGCAAACACATAAAACCATCGGTGCTTTCTTTACGAATAGAACAAAACTGGTTTTGTCCCCTTCAAAGGATAGTCCGACATTTCCAATTTTACCCAGCGACATCAAAATGAAATATATCAGGACTGTTCTGGGTTTCAAAGACTCTAACCTGGGAATCTTTATGGGGGGCTTTGTGCCCTTTGTTTTTGAGGGTTTAAAAAAAATCCATTCATGGGATGTGGGCGTCGCTGGCGAGGCCAGCATTTATTGCCCATCCCTAGTTGCCCTCGAGAAGGTGGTGGTGAGCCGCCTTCTTGAACCGCTACAGTCCGTGTGGTGATGGTACTCCCACAGTGCTGTTAGTGAGGGAGTTCCAGGATTTTGACCCAGCGACGATGAAGGAACAGTGATATATTTTCAAGTCAGGATGTTGTGTGACTTCCAGGGCAACTTATAGGTGGTGGTGTTCCCATGCACCTGCTGCCCTTGTCCTTCTAGGTTGGGGTGTTGCTGCAGTGCGTCCTGTAGATAGTACACACTGCAGCCACGGTGCGCCAGTGCTGCAAGGGATGGATGAAATACCAATCCAGTGGACTGCTTTGTCCTGGATGATGGTGACCTTCTTGAGCGTTGTTGGAGCTGCACTCATCCAGGCAAGTGGAGAGTATTCCATCACACTCCTGACTCTTGCCTTGTAGATGGCGGAGAGGCTTTGGGGAGAGGTCTTCAGCAGTACAGCTGGGATATTGTTGGGGCCTGTAGCCTCTGCTGTGTCATTGCTTGATGTCACGGGGAGTGAATCGAATTGGCTGAAGACTGGCACCTGTGATGGAGGGGATCTCCACTCGGCACTTCTGGCTGAAGATGGTTACACACACCCACATTCTAACACTAGTCACCAGATAGCAATCAGGAGCAGGAACCCTGTCGAATTTATGCCCTCCCTCTCCCAAGGGCAAACCTACCTGAGATCAGCTAACAGACTGGGATCACACTCGGGACCTTCGAGCAGGCTTTGCGAGCAACAACCTGTTCTGAAAACTCCACTACCGGCTCACACTGCAGTAATTCCCAACAGATACCATTGGGCTGGGGGGGTGGTGGGGGCTGAAGTTGTATTTGCCCCTACAGTCAGCAGAAAGTAATAGGATTGCCAGGCTTGACTTACACATGGCTAAGCAGGCAACTGGCAGCACTAAACGGACACATTCAGATGGACAATGAAGAGATTAGTGTTCGTAAAGGTGAAACTAAGGCTCTTAATCCACTGGTTATTGCGGAATAAAACCGACCTCTTTGACCGAGCTTTTGGCCACCTGTTCCGACGAAGGGTTTCGACCTGAAACGTTAACTCTGTTTCTCTCTCTCCACGGATGTTGCCTGGCCTGCTGAGTTTATCCAGCGTTTTCTGTTGTCCTAATGTCTCATGTGGCTCGGGGTCAATGTTTCTCTGATAACGGTCCTGTGAAGCAGCGCCTTGGGACTTTTTAAAAAAAAATTGTTTATGGGATGTGGGCGTCGCTGACAAGGCCAGCATTTATTGCCCATCCCTAATTGCCCTCGAGAAGGTGGTGGTGAGCCGCCTTCTTGAACCGCTGCAGTCCGTGTGGTGAAGGTACTCCTACAGTGCTGTTAGGGAGGGAGTTCCAGGATTTTGACTCAGTGACGATGAAGGATCGGTGATATACTTCCAAGTCAGGATGGTGTGTGACTTGGAGAGGAACTTGGAGGTGGTGGTGTTCCCATGCACCTGCTGCCCTTGTCCTTCTAGGTGGTAGAGGTCGCGGGTTTGGGAGGTGCTGCCGAAGAAGCCTTGGCGAGTTGCTACATTAAGGGCGCTATATAAATGCAAGTTGCTATTGGTTATATAAAATGCACAGGCAGAGAACAATACTCTTAACCCTATCATGCACTGAAAGGTGCCAACTGAGGATCGGGTAAGATGCCACTGGTGCCAGCAACTCTCCGATGCCTTGCCCAAATGGCTATTTCTCATGTATGACAGTGAGTGATCTACTTGACTAGAGAGTATATTACAGCGGAGCCCGGTTCTGTCCTCAGCCGACCTCCCCGCAGAATCACTCAACAGCAATCTGGAGCACAAACCCTAACTGGTTTTACCCTCACTAATCCTGGGATACGAAGGCCAACTGCAGCAACCCACCACTGAACCGCCCAAGGTGAGGTGACTCAGCCCAGATCAAAGGTCAAACCTGGGTCCTTCTGGTCATTATGTGGTCCATTTACTCACTGAGCCATCACAGGAGCCAACGTGAAGCAGACTTTCAGCCACCCAACGTTCTAATGAATTAGTATCACCGGAAGAACCTGTTTGACATTATTCCAATTGGCTAATTTTACATGAA
Organism: Squalus acanthias; assembly: GCA_030390025.1. NCBI lineage: Eukaryota > Metazoa > Chordata > Chondrichthyes > Squaliformes > Squalidae > Squalus > Squalus acanthias. Next base: position 22,692,554 of record CM059451.1, read on the forward strand.
ATATTTGAGCCGTCTCCAGTTCTATCCTTGAGACATTAAGGCGTGCTCGCAATAAACAACATGTTACTTAACCTTCACAAGCTGATGTCTTTACACAGTACAATAACCCCCCTGGATCTCTTTGCTGATCGGTATGGGGTGTAACTATTCCACACAACAGCCTCTTTTGGTTCCTTACACCAATACTTACTATTTTACTCCTCGTGGATCTGATTTTGAAAGATCCACAGCTGGAACCGCTCAGAGCGGAAAGTGAGAGCTCGCGAGTTTGCTGACAATTACTGACTTTTGGAAACCCCATTTCCTCCCTTCCTCTCCTAAAGGCATCGACTTACTGAGGGTACAGTTCCACAGGAGCCTTGTGGTGGTCTGAGCAGTCATTCTTCATGTGAGAGCCTCGGCAGTAAGTGTTGGAAAGTGATTCGACTGCAGAGGGCATTCACAGCAAAACCCGATGCCTTCCTCGCATTAGAACATAAGAAATAGAAGCAGGAGTCGACCTTTCGGCCCCTCGAGCCTGCTCCGCCGTTCAATAAGATCATGGCTGATCTTCACCCTCAACTCCACTTTCCCGCCCGATCCCCATATCCCTTGATTCTCCTAGAGTCCAAAAATCTATCAATCTCAGCCTTGAATATACTCAACAACTGAGCATCCACAGCCCTCTGGGGTAGAGAATTCCAAAGATTCACAACCCTCTGAGTGAAGAAATTCCTCCTCATCTCAGTCCTAAATGGCTGACCCCTTATCCTGAGACTGTGACCCCTGGTTCTAGACACTCCAGCCAGGGGAAACATCCTCTCAGCATCTACCCTGTCAGTTCCTCTCAGAATCTTACATGTTTCAATGAGATAGAAACATAGAAAAATAGGAGCAGGAGTAGGCCATTCGGCCCTTCGAGCCTGCTCCGCCATTCAATATGATCATGGCTGATCCTCTATCTCAATACCATATTCCCGCTCTCTCCCCAAACCCCTTGACGCCTTTTGTGTCTAGAAATCTATCTATCTCCTTCTTAAATATATTCAGTGACTTGGCCTCCACAGCCTTCTGTGGTAGAGAATTCCACAGGTTCACCACCCTCTGAGTGAAGAAATTTCTCATCTCAGTCCTAAATGTCCTACCCCGTATCCTGAGACTGTGACCCCTTGTTCTAGACCCCCCAGCCAGGGAAACATCCTCCCTGCACCCAGTCTGTCTAGCCCTGTCAGAATTTTATACGTTTCAATGAGATCTCCTCTCATTCTTCTAAACTCTCGTGAATACAGGCCTAGTCGACCCAATCTCTCCTCATACGACAGTCCTGCCATCCCAGGAATCAGTCTGGTGAACCTTCGCTGCACTCCCTCTATGGCAAGTATATCCTTTCTTAGGTAAGGAGACCAAAACTGCACACAGTACTCCAGGTGTGATCTCACCAAGGCCCTGTATAACTGTAGTAAGACATCCTTGCTCCTGTACTCATATCCTCTTGCAATGAAGGCCAACATACCATTTGCCTTCCGAACTGCTTGCTGCACCTGCATGTTTGCTTTCAGTGACTGGTGTACAAGGACACCCAGGTCCCTTTGTACATCAACATTTCCCAATCTATCACCATTTAAATAATACTCTGCCTTTCTGTTTTTCCTACCGAAGTGGATAACTTCACATTTATCCACGTTATACTGCATCTGCCATGTATTTGCCCACTCAGTCAACTTGTCTAAATCGCCTTGAAGCCTCTTTGCATCCTCCTCACAACTCACAATCCCACCTAGTTTCGTGTCGTCAGCAAACTTGGAAATATTACATTTGGTTCCCTCATCCAAATCATTGATATATATTGTGAATAGCTGGGGCCCAAGCACTGATCGCTGCGGTACCCCACTAGTCACCGCCTGCCACCCCAAAAAAAGACCCATTTATTCCTACTCTCTGTTTCCTGTCTGTTAACCAATTTTCAATCCATGCCAGTATATTACCCCCAATCCCATGTGCTTTAATTTTGCACATTAACCTCTTATGTGGGACTTTATCAAGGCCTTCTGAAAATCCAAATACACCACATCCACTGGTTCTCCCTTATCTATTCTACCAGTTACATCCTCAAAAAACTCCAGTAGGTTTGTCAAACACGATTTCCCTTTCATAAATCCATGTTGACTTTGTCTAATCCCGTTGATCACCTCTCATTCTTCTAAACTCCAGAGAGTATAGGCCCATTCTACTCAATCTCTCCTCATAGGACAGCCCTCATCCCAGGGATCAATCTAGTGAACCTGGCCGTCCTTACACATGCACTTCCCAGCAGGGTGGCGGTGGGGTGTTGGTGGCCACTAGACAACAATGAGGAGCAAGAACTCCGGCCGATTCCCCCCCACCCCTGCTAACCCAGAGGCGCTGAGGACAATTCCACCACCCTTACCATCACCCCAAATGAGATCAGCTAACTCAGGACAGACCAGAGATAGAATTTGGGACCTTTCTGCTCTGTGTGGCTCTGTTGTACATTTGGAGGTGCATCAACCCACTGAGATATCGGGGGGGAACTTTGCATTCCCCCCCGCCCCACACACAAAAGATTCCAGAATTTGATAAAACTAGTTCTGTTAAACACAGAAATGGTGGTGGGGGTAGAGAGGAGGGGGTGAAAGTGTTCAAATCCTATAAATCACAGCCAAACTAGCCAATCAATTCCCACCGAAAGAAATGGAAATTCCTGAAATCCTTACAGATAAAAGGAATAAATGACTGGAGTGCGTCTTTCCTTTTAAAAGCCTGCGTTGAAACAGAGAGAAAAAAAACAGCAAAAAAAATGATTTACACTTAATTATGCACTCCTTATATAAAAAAAAACTGGTTTAAATATTCATTCCTCTTTCACAAATAGGGCCAGACTGTCAGTAAAAGTCAATCCAAGGACAGTGGGGAGTGCCAGCCAGGCTTCTGAATCTGTAGAATAAATCTCTTTGACAGGGGGAACTGCATCTTCAGAAGGACTGCATTGCATTGTGCAAAAATAAACAAACTGGTTAAAAATATACAATATCATTCATTTATCCCCCCCCCCCGGCCACTGAAATTATATTAAAGGGTTATTACAAAAGATTAATATGGAGAAATAAGATTTGGGGGGGGGGAGCGGGGGGAGGTCTAGCCTCTTTGCACACAATGTAAAGGGAACAACAGTACTGGGCCTGTAAGCAGGAGATGTCACAACAGTAATGGTGGAAGGCAAAGAGCATCTGATGATTTGTCACATTTGCATCAATAAAGTTTTATTCAAATGTCCACTTAACACTGCTTATGAGGGAAGTGATGGGGGAGGGAATTGCTGGGAGACGAGGACTCGAAAGAAAGCATTGAAACAATGAGCATTTCTGTCCAGATCAATAATGTCATAATTCAGGAGCGTGTTGCTATATACTCCATAGATTCATTTTCCACTGTGACAAATGAAACAATTCCAGGAACTTTGGGGGGGGGGGAAATGTATAAATAAACTAATTCCTGGTAAAAGGTTGCTCAGTTCGGTGTCTGTTGAGTGGGAATAGAACATAAGAGGGATTTACTGAAGTGCATTTGAAGCAAAAAGCATGACAGATAATCCATCTCATTCTGCTCCGAGACTGAGAAACATGGTTCGTGTTTCACTGCAGCCATGATCATTCAAGGATAAAAACAGCAAGAGAGGAAATGAGTGGATCCCAACAAGCTGAGGTGTCCTCTGGGTCCTAAAACCTGTCAGGTCTAGCCACCACACACACTAACTGCTCAGATAACACAAACCACACTTCGTCCTGAGCATTCCATACTGCATATTTCTTAAACAGGTTTGATCTTGATTTAGTAAAAGCTCCGAATACCAGATATTGCTGACAAAAGAGAATAGGGACAAAACTATATATTCTCCCAACATTACAAATTTAGGGACTAATTTCACTCAAATCTATATTCACCAACTTAGAATTTTTTTTTTGTATAGATATTCTGTTGCCTGCCTTTTTACAATCGGTTTTGTTTGCTTGATTCACAGGAGAATTCTGGTTTGAGCACAGAACCGGGAGTACTGGCCCTTAATTCACTTCTGCTACAACAACAACTTGTATTTATATAGCGCCTTTAACGTAGTAAAACATCACAAGGCACTTCACAGGAGCGTTATAAAGCAACATTTGACACCGAGCCACATAAGGAGATATTAGGGCAGGTCAAAGAGGGAGGTTTTAAGCAGCCTCTTAAAAGGAGGAAAGATGTAGCGAGGCGGAGAGGTTTAGGGAGGGAATTCCAGAGCTTAGGGCCCAGGCAGCTGAGGGCACGGCCGCCAATGGTGGAGCGATGGAAATCGGGGATGCGCAAGAGGCCAGAATTGGAGGAGCGCCGAGATCTCGGAGGGCTGTAGGGGCTGGAGGAGGTTACAGAGATAGGGAGGGTTGTAGGGGGCTGGAGGAGGTTACAGAGATAGGGAGGGTTGTAGGGGCTGGAGGAGGTTACAGAGATAGGGAGGGGTGTAGGGGCTGGAGGAGGTTACAGAGATAGGGAGGGGTGTAGAGGCGGGAGGAGTTAGAGATTGGGAGGGTTGTAGGGGACTGGAGGAGGTTACAGAGATTGGGAGGGGTGTAGGGGCTGGAGGAGGTTACAGAGATAGGGAGGGTTGTAGAGGGCTGGAGGAGGTTACAGAGATAGGGAGGGTTGTAGGGGGCTGGAGGAGGTTACAGAGATAGGGAGGGCTGTAGGGGGCTGGAGGAGGTTACAGAGATAGGGAGGGTTGTAGGGGCTGGAGGAGGTTACAGAGATAGGGAGGGTTGTAGGGGCTGGAGGAGGTTACAGAGATAGGGAGTGTTGTAGGGGGCTGGAGGAGGTTACAGAGATAGGGAGGGTTGGAGGAGATTACAGAGATAGGGAGGGTTGTAGGGGCTGGAGGAGGTTACAGAGATAGGGAGGGGGGCAAGGAGGCCACGGAGGGGTTTGAAAACAAGAATGAGAATTTTAAAATCGAGGCGTTGTCGGACCGGGAGCCAATGTCGGTCAGCCAGCACAGGGGTTCTGAAGCTTGGATTACAAAGATCCCAATACTGCACTCACGTGGGCACGGTTCTTTGGTAAACCATCTTGCAAAGAACAGGGAATTGTCTGTGGATATGAAGCGTGTGATAATGTGCCCTCCCGAAAGCTAATCAATTTGTGAAGACCGTGCAATTTTTTTTTTACCTTAAATTTAGAATAAAGTTTTCCGATGGCTCAGTTGTCAGGTGTACTGTCTGATGCCCAATTGAACCGTATACACCAGGAAGATCCTAGGATCACGTTTTGGTCTCGACTTTGAGCAGAGCTTTCACTCTGGCCTACCTCTGGATATTCCCAGAAGTCACCCTCCTGGAATTTCCAAAGCAGCAACGCCTCTTTAAATTACACACATGCTGGGAAGTGGAGGAGCTGGTACGTGGCTGTATGATCACCTGTCTGTCTGACTGCGGTAGTCCCAACCCACTCACTGAAAACAGGCCCGAGATGACTCAGAGTATGACACATCCCAAAGCAGTCAATAATTAAGAAGACTACATCACGACAAGCTGCATCACACCTACTGTATACAGACCCAGTAACTCTGTCCGCAGTGCCACTTAGAAATGCCCCAGAGATACCAGTCAAAGCTTCAACACTCAGACTAAAAGGATCTGCTCCACTCAGCAGCTTAAAGGGTGTGCTGGAATTAATTCCACCTCCCCCAATTTGCTCCCCATCTCTCGTGAAGGTGCGGACATTCGCAGGGGTGTCAGCGGTCTCACCAAGGTGGCCATTCTTTATTTCGCAAGCCCAGACAGTGAGTGTCGGCAGGCTATTCGACTATGGGGGGGGGGGGGGGGGGGGGCGGGTTATCAAAGCCAAGCCGATCCTTCTCTCACCCAACATCCACAAACTCGCATCTCCAGCAGGGGGAACGAGATAGGAATCAGGACTCGGAGCCTTGGCTGATTTTTCCCCTCCCCAGCCGTGCGAAATTGAAGCCAGGTTCAGTGTCCACCGCCACTCTCACCGCGATGAATTAACGGTGTGCAGACGAGTGACTGATCCTGGAACCTTCCTGTTCTGCATGGCTCAGCATCACACCAGGTGGTGCATTTACTCACCGAGCATTTGGGACAAGCTCATTTGGGTTTTTTTTTTAATTTAAGTTGATTTTTGTCAGAAACAAAATCAGATTTCGGGCTGCCGTGACATCACGCTAACCTTCAACTGAACTTGTGAATGAATGGAACTCGGTGAAGAATCACTCCGAAACTCACACGATCACAATCTGTAACCAAGTGATTAATTATGGCTGTTACTACTGGATTTTTGCCAAGAGCCATACACAGCGAGAGAAGCAATTCAGATCAAACATGTCTTATCAACTGTAGGTGTTGGAAACAGGTTCTTTAACACGCCAGAGACAGTCAATGCTTTAAAGGAGTCCTGCTGTTAGCAATTCGATAATTTGTAGAAATTGTGAATGTTCTGATCTCATTCAGGGTGGCACCATTGGCCTTAGCATCCCTGGGCTGGGGCAGGAAAAGCAGACCTCCCCCTCCCTACTCCAGGTATGAGGCCACATGCAGTGCCTGCCCGATCACCACTCCAACTCTAGACAGCTGCTCTTGCATGGCTCAGCTACTCACTTGAGGAAGTTGCTGAACCATTGAGACCTCTCTTTCTTTAGGTTCTCCAGCCAGTTCCCAGGCTTCTACCTTATGCATCTCTACCAGTTACAGATAGACTGACGATCCTCAGATTTCCCTTTCCAGCTTACAGGGCACTGCCTCTGTTTGGGTACTTCACCCAAATTATATATTTCTTCCCCGCCCCCCGATCTTCTCCCTTCCTCTACTATACGTGTTGACTCCTTGCTGCGTGTTCCATGCGTGCCAGTAGTCCTCCAGTATTTACCGCCATCACCAACATCTATGACAATGGCTCACAATATTCCTGTGGAACCCTGCTCCTCCTGGCTCCACAAACAGAACGCTTTTTGGGCCTTTTCTGCTTTACCACCCAGTAAAACTGGGCGGAGTGTAGACGGCTCACACTCAACTGTCCCTCGAAATTGCATCGGGGTCCTATGTACGTCATAAGACCCTGCTTTGCAAGCAGTAACGAGGCTCCGGTCTGATTCAGGCACATGCCCGGGATACCCAGCGGAAGGCCCTGGGATATATGGTAACAGGCGGAATCCGAGCGGGAATGTAGCAGTAAGTGCAGCACAGCTATTTTGTAGACCACCGGGAAGGCCGAGCTAATATCGGCACTATTATCTCCACACGAACCCAGTCTTTCCCAGAGCCTCAATACTGTCGAGCTCCTCAATCCCTCAGTCTCCCCTTCCTCCTACAATCTGCAAGCTTTATAATCTAAGCTTGGCATCACGCAACCACAACTTATTAACTGACATCTTTTCAACCCTGGCGGTTTCATATGCTGGCCCTTCACCTCAGTTTCTCAATAACGAAAGCAGACTGCATAGAATAATAAATTGGCACCTTGTACAAGGCTATGTAACACAATCAAGGGCTTCAGAAAAGATCATTTGCAAGAGCATAACTTGAACAGTTTGGGAAGGTCATCGACAGCTCTGTTACAGCTTATACCTTCCTCCAATGTATCGGATAGCTTATAACATGGAAAGTATCGGAGCATAGCATATGGTGATTGGTATTTTGTAAAGACTTGAGAGGCAACATTGCTATAAAGACCAGCATTATCTGCAAAAGTCTTTGGTAGGTGTGTGAGCTGTCCAAGTGGATGGATCCATTATGTAGACAGGTCATGTATCTTGGGGTTCACATGACATTCAAAGACTTCATGATGTCATCTGAATCCATCGATGTGTGACACAACAACCTACACAGCACCCTCACCTCAAGATAGGACACAGGCAGCAACAAAGATGATTCTAGGTTGAGGAATTATCAGGAAAAGTTAAGGAAATTGGGCACATTTCCTTGCAAAAAGAAAAACATTTCAAGGTGACCTAATGGAAGTTTTCAAAATGATGAACGTGATTGATACAGCTGATTTCAGGCGAATTTTTTCCCGTTGGTGAAGGGCTCAAATACCAGAAAACAGAAGTTAAAATTAGGAGGTTGGGGTAAATCAGGAGGAACTACTTTCACCCAAAGGGCAATAGAGTTGTGGAATAAGCCAAGTCAGTCGTGGCTCAGTGGGTAGCATCCTCGCCTCTGAGTTACAAGGTCACAGGTTCAAGTCCCACTCCAGAGACTTGAGCACAAAATCTAGGCTGACACTCCAGTGCAGTGCTGAGGGAGTGCTGCACTGTCGGAGAGGCAGTACTGAGGGAGCGCTGCACTGTCGGAGGGGTAGTACTGAGGGAGCGCCGCACTGTCGGAGGGGCAGTACTGAGGGAGCACCGCACTGTCGGAGGTGCAGTGCTGAGGGAGTGCTGCACTGTCGGAGAGGCAGTACTGAGGGAGCGCTGCACTGTCGGAGGGGTAGTACTGAGGGAGCGCCGCACTGTCGGAGGGGCAGTACTGAGGGAGCACCGCACTGTCGGAGGGGCAGTACTGAGGGAGCGCCGCACTGTCGGAGAGGCAGTACTGAGGGAGCGCCGCACTGTCGGAGGGGCGGTACTGAGGGAGCGCCGCACTGTCAGAGAGGCGGTACTGAGGGAGCGCCGCACTGTCGGAGAGGCAGTACTGAGGGAGCGCCGCACTGTCGGAGGGGCAGTACTGAGGGAGTGCCGCATTGTCGGAGGGGCAGTGCTGAGGGAGCGCCGCACTGTGGGAGGGGCAGTACTGAGGGAGCGCCGCACTGTCGGAGGGGCAGTACTGAGGGAGCGCCGCTCTGTCGGAGGGGCAGTACTGAGGGAGCGCCGCACTGTCGGAGTGGCGGTACTGAGAGAGCGCCGCACTGTCGGAGGGGCAGTACTGAGGGAGCGCCGCACTGTCGGAGGGGCGGTACTGAGGGAGCGCCGCACTGTCGGAGGGGCGGTACTGAGAGAGCGCCGCACTGTCGGAGGGGCGGTACTGAGAGAGCGCCGCACTGTCGGAGGGGCAGTACTGAGGGAGCGCCGCACTGTCGGAGGGTCAGTACTGAGGGAGCGCTGCACTGTCGGAGGGGCAGTACTGAGGGAGGGCCGCACTGTCGGAGGGGCAGTACTGAGGGAGGGCCGCACTGTCGGAGGGGCAGTACTGAGAGAGCGCCGCACTGTCGGAGGGGCAGTACTGAGGGAGCGCTGCACTATCGGAGGGGCCGTCTTTCAGATGAGACGTTAAACCGAGGACCCGTCTGCTCTCTCAGGTGGATGTAAAAGATCACATGACACGATTTCGAAGAGGAGCAGGGGAGTTCTCCCCGGTGTCTTGGGCCAATATTTATCCCTCAATCAACATAACAAATAAACAGATTGTCTTTTCATTATCACATTGCTGTTTGTGGCTGCCACGTTTTTAAAAAAATTTTTTATTTCATTTATGGGATGTGGGCGTCGCTGGCAAGGCCAGCATTTATTGCCCATCCCTAATTGCCCTTGAGAAGGTGGTGGTGAGCCGCCTTCTCGAACCGCTGCAGTCCGTGTGGTGAAGGTACTCCCACAGTACTGTGAGGGAGGGAGTTCCAGGATTTTGACCCAGCGACGATGAAGGAACGGCGATATATTTCCAAGTCAGGATGGTGTGTGACTTGGAGGGGAACTTGGAGGTGGTGGTGTTCCCATGCACCTGCTGCCCTTGTCACACAAAGTGGAGGAGAAGCATCCGGGAAGGCGCCGAACACCTCGAGTCTCTTCGCCGGGAGCAAGCGGAAGCCAAGCACAGGCAGCGCAAGGAGCGCACGTCAACCCAAGCACCCCACCCACCTGCTCCTTCAACCACTGTCTGCCCCACCTGTACCTGTACCTGTACCTTTACCTGAAGAAGGAGCGGAGCTCCGAAAGCTCGTAATTTTAAATAAAACTGTTGGACTATAACCTGGTGTTGTGCGACTTCTCATTTTTGCCCCACCTGTGACAGAGACTGTAGGTCCCGCATTGGACTCATCAGTCACCTGCGAACTCATTTTTAACGTGGAAGCAAGTCATCCTCGGTTCCGAGGGACTGCCTAAGAAGAGGAAGAAGAAGCTGCCCTTGTCCTTCTAGGTAGGGGAAGTCGCAGGTTTGGGAGGTGCTGCCGAAGAAGCCTTGGCGAGTTGCTGCAGTGCATCTTGTAGATGGTACACACTGTAGCCACGGTACGCCGGTGGTGGAGGGAGTGAATGTTTCAGGTGGTGGATGGGGTGCCAATCAAGCAGGCTGCTTTGTCCTGGATGGTGTCGAGCTTCTTGAGTGTTGTTGGAGCTGCACTCATCCAGGCAAGTGGAGAGTATTCCATCACACTTCTGACTTGTGCCTTGTAGATGGTGGAAAGGCTTTGGGGAGTCAGGAGGTGAGACACTCGCCGCAGAATACCCAGCCTCTGACCTGCTCTTGTTGCCACAGTATTTATGTGGCTGGTCCAGTTCAGTTTCTGGTCAATGGTGACCCCCAAGATGTTGATGGTGGGGGATTTGGCGATGGTAATGGCGTTGAATGTCAAGGGGAGGTGGTTAGACTCTCGCTTGTTGGAGATAGTCATTGCCAGGCACAAATGTTACCTGCCGTTTATCAGCCAAAGCCTGAACGTCATCCAGGTTTTGTTGCATGCGGGCATGGACTGCTTCATTATCTGAGGAGTTGCGAATGGCACTGAACACTGTGCAGTCATCAGCGAACATCCCCATTTCTGACCTAATGTTGGAGGGAAGGTCATTGATGAAGCAGCTGAAGATGGTTGGGCCTAGGACACTGTCCTAAGGAACTCCTGCAGTGATGTCCTGGGGCTGTGATGATTGACCTTCAACCACCACAACCATCTTCCTTTGTGCTAGGTATGACTCCAGCGGAGAGTTTTACCCGATTCCCACTGACTTCAGTTTTACTAGGGCTCCTTGATGCCACACTCGGTTAAATGCTGCCTTGATGTCAAGGGCAGTCACTCTCACCTCCTACATTACAACAGTGACTACACTTCAAAAGTACTTCATTGGCTGTAAAGCGCTTTGGGACATCCTTGGGTCGTGACAGGCACTGTAGAAATGCAAGTCTTTCTTGCTAAGTTACCAGGGAAGGCCATTGAAGCAGACAATATAAATAGGTTCAAGAGGCAATTGAATAGGTTTTTAAGAGAGAAATGGGGTTGAGGGCTATGGTGAGAAGGTTAGTAGGTGAGGTTGGTTCTGAAAAAAGAACGTGTTGAGCCTAATGCCCTTTTCAGTCCCTAAAATGTTTTTATGTTCTTGCATATCAAAAAAAAATTGATCCCGCTCCTTCCACAGACCATTTGTAATCAGCACAGCCCTAACAATCAAACCTATTTAATCTTCCGAGGCGCTAGAAGGAAACTACAGGCAACACCACCAAGAAGAGAAAGTGTCGAGATTTCTCTAGCCCCAAACATAATTGAGCAAAAACAACAGGATTTTAGTCTAATGTTACATTACGTGGCCTTGAAGCGTAATCTCAGCGACAGGTTGTCTTAGATTGTACTGAAGATTGATACTGACGTAACCACAGCTAATGTTTCATTCATGCGTTCTAGATTTTTGAGGGCCACGTGCATTCAGTTGGTAAAGCAAGCATCTCATCTTGAAACCTTTTTGAGGACAGTTTTGGACTGAAGGTAAAAGCTGTACAATGCTCCACAAAAAAAATGCACTAACTTACGTCTTTCGTTGGAACACAGCGGCACGTACAAATATACAGTATTTTTCTATCAAATTCACTTAAAACATATAACCTCGTTCCTCCCAATGGACTAATTGGATGCACTGCTTGGTACGGTACTGAGTCATTGAGACTCAGGTTCAATCGCCAGTCAATGTTCAGTTGGATGATCACATCTGGGGTGATGGTAGGGGTACCACAATTGGCTACAAGGTCCCTGGGCTACAGATGAGGAAATATCAGCCTGGGTTCCCACTCGGCAAGTGTGTGGGCATCAGATGAGAACAGGATCAGGCTTGGCTCGTATACAGTGTTACCGCTACAGGATAAAATCACCATTATGCCAATACACTTTAATATTAGTGTTGCAGTTCAGACTTCCGTCAACAGAGCACAATTTCAAAATTTGCAGATGACACAAAACGTGGAAGTATAGTGAACAGTGAGGAGGATAGTGATAGACTTCAAGCGGACATAGACAGGCTGGTGGAATGGGCGGACACGTGGCAGATGAAATTTAACGCAGAAAAATGCGAAGTGATACATTTTGGTAGGAAGAATGAGGAGAGGAAAT